>JAUZSU010174019.1:0-12963 GCA_034780255.1 Parotocinclus maculicauda | reverse complement strand
CACACACACACACACACACACACACACACACACACACACACACACACACACACACACACACACACACACACACATACGCACACGCGCACACAAACTTACGTACACGCGCACACACACATACACACACACGCGCACACACACACACGCGCACACACACGCACACGCGCACACACACCATGCACAGGCGCACACACACACACACATACACGTTTTCTCTTTATTTTACAGATCAAAATGAAGCTTTGATTTGTTGTACTTATATATGTTGACTTCATATTCATTATAATATATTATATTACAGTATTATAATATTTATTATATTATTATATTCACTTATACCATCATCTAACACTACACATATCTGGATTTGTGCACTGGTTATTGAGTAATAACTGAATCCAGACCTTTTCCAATTTAGTGCTTAAAATCAATAGCAGTGAATTTATTTAGGACATTTAAACACCCAATGTTGTAAAAAAACAAAAAAGAATATTATAAAATGCTAATCAGCTAACCACTTGGTGGCATGTCATTACATTTGCTCACTTCACATCCATGACTATCACTACTAGTCTTTTTTTCACAAATAATTATTTTAAAGCAATCATGTCATATTTAAGGCAAATCATATTTTAAGGCAAATAAAATGCAAAACATATAAATAGTAAGAGTCCTATGTCAGTCAGTGAAGGTTCTGTATACATTAATTTAAATTTTCTTAACTCACATACATTATTTTTAGATTTTAGATTAATGCAATTGTGGTAGGGTTAACATAAATAGTTCGTATGTTTTAATAATTTGCAATGAAATGTGCAACTCTTTAAAAATGCATTTTTTGTATTTTTAAAGTACGGTAATTAGGAAAATATATATGCATCCCTGCCATTGCAGTGTATGTAGCTCAGTTACATATATCACAGTGCACTAATGTAATCATACTTTTTCTGAATAATAAATAATTTCTCCACTCTTTATATGATCACTTGCAATATAAATATAACTTTTGGGACTAGTGAGGACAGAATTATAATCACAGGCCGCAGTGGATCCTTACATTCATAGCCCTTTATGACCACAATGGTTTCTGGATTACACAAACGTCAAATATCTTGACCGTTAAGCGAACAGACCATGCAAACAAATGCTGTTCCAGAAAATCTCTCCAGCTGCACCCCTTTTCTTTAACAGTGTGTGTGTGTGTGTGTGTGTGTCTGAAATTAGATATCTGCTAAAGCAAATATCTGTGGAACAAACCGAACCAGAGGTAAATGGTTTAGCAACTGTTATTAAGGTCACTGTAATTAAAACTAGATGTTAAGTCTGAACTCGGGAGTTTCATGCAGTGATATTGACAGCCAAGTGGAAACATATGTGACCAAGTTGTATTTCATCAAGAGAAATGATATATGGTGACCCATAATAAAATGCAGCAGCCACCAGTAGCTCCACTTTGCTTTACTTTGCAGTAACGTAAATCTAGCCATTTAAGATGAAATGTGAGCACCACAGTGCTGTGTAAAGATAAGTATTAATACTATCCATTCCACTAGACCAAAGGGCATTCAAGTGTACTTATTGGTTCTGTTTTCTGGTGTATTTGGACACCATAATTGGCCTGAAAAGCATAGGTCAAACACAAACTAAGATCTGGTCTCAAACTGTCTGCAACACGCAGGGTCATGGGTCAAGAGCTGCAGGCATTATGACTTGAGCTACATGGACATTTGCTTGCTAAAACAAACAAGGGCTATTTTTAATGGATACCTTGCCAGTCGTGGCACAAAACATACAATTTATACATATTTACAAGAAAAATATACTTACAAAATCACCAATTAACAACTGTTTAACTGCAAATATTCTAAAACCTCAGTGTGAACAAATATTATAGTTCATTTATTAAACAAATTGAGTCTAGTAATAGTTTATCTAAACATTATAATATATCAGGTTAAACAACTAAGCATCTTGTGTGCTAATATTCATGTTCTGTTTATAAAGCTCACTAAAAGCCAGAGACTTTGCTGAACATCATTTGTGCATATACCCATCTTAATAGGAATTATTTGATCATTAATATGTGAGTATGGGGCTAATTTATAAGATTTTGGCCAAGGCAACTCTACACATTGTTAAGATTAGGGTTAAGAGTGGGGTTTGCATTTAGTTTGTTGCGCTGTAGCTTTTTTCATTACTTAATTCATATGAAACCAATTACAAGTTAAGCCTACTAGATTTATGTAAAATAACCTTGGAAATAACCAATATTTAATCCTACCACGTAGAGAAGTTTATTTTGCATACACCTGGATACAAAAAGACTGTTTGACACAAGAAGACATGCCATTGTACTACACTGCTCACAAAAATTAGCGAATATTTCATTTGAAATATTATACTTAAGGCCATTACTATAATGATTCAGTACATTTTGCATTCACTTATACATCTTTTCAGTCTTAAATGAAGAGGCCTATGCAATACTACCACAATGTTAATAAGGTAAATAAATCTTAGAAAGATTACAAGGAAACTGATAGTCTCTTATGTTCCCTTATGCTTCACCGTAGCATATAACTGCACACTTTCCTAGTGGCTGTCCAATCTCATTAATGTTTTCATAAGAGTTTTAAGAATTCAGACAGAGGATAAAAAATGGACTCTGATTGGAAACCAATAGACTTCTTTAAATATAATGCTGGCAGAAATATGCCTCACGTCTGAAATAATGAAGGAGAAGCAACTTAATAGTTTTATATTAATTAACATGAATACTATAATAAAAGGTGAAAAAGTAAAAGCCCCCCCGAGAGGTTAATAATCTTTTAAAAAGTATAATTACCTAAAATTTTTAATTGAACTTAGAAGAAAATCTTTCATACACACGAATAATTGTAAATGCACTATCCCGAGTCCAGCAGTGCATTCTTATTAATTCTACTAATTTAAAAGAAACTTCGTTGTGCTCCTATAAAAGACTGCAATTATAAAAGCTTCTGAATTCATATAGTTTATTTCCATAAAGCATTCTTGTTTGAAATATATTCAGTGCGTGTTCAGCAAAGCATAAAGTGCACAAAATGAATACACAGCTTTGGTTTCTTAGGTTAATCATAATTATAAGTATTTGGCCTCATGAGAAGCAGAATAAGTGAAGCACAAATCTTTGATTGTATTATTATATTCCAAAAATATTTTTTATGTTTATATTAACAGTGATAGACAAGAATGACAACAATGAGCATTGAGTTTGGTGCATATTAAAAATATCTGACTAAATAAACATTTGGAGTACAATAATAGCACTTGTTTATATAACATCAAATGCCATTACCAGATTTGTGTAACCATTATTACAGGTCACAGATTAATAAATATATTCTCATTTAAAGTATTGCAGATAGTTGCATCTAGTCAAGTGTTTACAATATAAAACAGCATTCATTTATTAATTAACCCTACTGATCTATGCTAAATGTCTTAATCTTGCACCACTGTTGACATTTAGTTTTAGCCTTATGCATATATTTCTTTCTGATTTACAGTGTTTATAAAAAAGGATTTAGATGATACAATACCTTATGATGTGTACAGCCTTCACACTGAGTTTTCACTCAGTGTCTCAATTCATGTCTTCTGGGAACTAAAAATTAATTTCAGACCTCAGCTCATGAGCAAAAGAAAGAAAATGTTCCACTACAAATGACACTGGTCCTTGATTCATTTGAGATTTGCCCTGAACCTACCACCTACCAGCAATCAGTTGTAAACACAGCTAGAGGATCTAAAAAATCAGGAGGATATATAAATCAAGCAAAGCAGAATGACCTCTGTATGGTTCACAGCCTGAAATACATTTTCGCCACAAAAAACATCCCTGCTGCTCAGGCTTCACGCTGCCTCCATTAGGAAGATAGGATTATAAGAACAGTTCACCACACAGTGGAACCCTCCTTCAAATTCTCTGATTTTAATGTTAATTCTGCTTTTGTAAAACTACAATGAACACAATACACAAGAGATACCGTTGTCAACGAAATCTCCAATGGCTACATGCAGTAACAGAGTCTTCTTTTGAATGGAAATGATCTTCAGTTGAAACCGGTGTCCATTTCCCTGTCAAACTTTGTTAACCCATATAATGCACATAAGAAAATAGCGTATGCTTAGTTTTGCCAATTTTATTGGCCCAGGCCTACATTACCAAGGACAATGCTGGATAATGATGAAAACTACACTGATGTTTTAAAAGGTCTATTAACGTTTATTTTTTAATGATAATATTGCTTTATGGCATAGTAAACCTGTTTGGTGCAATAGCACTTGAAGTAGTAGTACCTTGGTTAGCTGCTGGAAGGCTAAAGTTTAAGGTACTTAACTGAAGTTGGCCCCAGGAGAGTGGTACTGAAACTGAACAACAAAGGAAGTAAATGTTTACCTGAATAAACCAACTAGGCAAGTGATATTTAGTCTGTTGGGTTGAGGATGTCAATTATAAATGTTTGGATGCAGGAAAAACCTTTTCCAAACCTTTTGTTGCTATCTTGTGTGTGTATCACTCATATAAAGAACCTGCATGCTCAGAGGCACAAGTCAGTGATGTCAGCAGTCACTTATCATTCGTTGTTTAAATTCATGCAAGGGTAGGGCACCAATCATAAAGAAGAGCAAAGTATCCAAGTGTAAAGTCATCCCATAGCCCTTGGGAAATTTCTAAGCAAATCCTAACATTAATACACATCATGCTAAACCACAGGCAGCCTTTTTTTCAGAAATGTACCTCACATGCAGAACATTTTTCCTCTCTTCCTTTTCAAAATGAAAGCACTCATTAGGTCATACATTTGATAGAGGGCGTAGGTGCTCTATTATCTGTCAAACAAATAAAATATTGAAATGAAATCATGGAGCTGTTTCAAATGGAATGCTGACAACACTGTCCAATTACATCATTATACTATATATATATATATATATATATATATGTTAAGCATGAACCTGAGGATATTTAGGTGTTTTAACAACTAGTTAATTACACATTCATGATTAGATTTAATTTGCAACTTATATAAAATTATCACATCCACCAACCAATCAACTCAACTAATAATAACTTAAAAATGATATTCATGTTACTTTTGCACCCCTGAGGGACAATTTCTTGGCTGCTTTAATTTTAGAAATCAAGCTTAGATGACTGAAAGCCCATGCAATTATGAAGCTTTCTCTTTGCCACATTTCAGTTAGAGATCCGCCTCATCTCACTGGCCCCACATGCTGTTCTTCAGGCATTCACCCTTTTATTCATCACTGCACACAATTATCTCAAGAGGTTGCATGCCTGAGTGTTTAGGTGTGAACTAATAGACTATTGTCCTACTGTCAAAATTTTGACTGCTATATTGTAGATCGCCCCAGGAAAGTCACTTATTTTATTTACTCATTGAAAAAGATAATAGCTTTTCTAAAATAATGGTTGCACCTTCCCTTCATTCCACGTCACCTGATTAATATAATATTACTTATTATTTATGGTTTATTATCAAAATACCTTGCACACAAATTTGTGAAAAAAGAAATCAACTGACTGCAGAAACAATGTCTATTCAAAAGCACAACGCCTATTTTAACCTGCAGCAGATCACACAGACATTTTCAGATTTTCAGAATGTGAAGATACATGGCAGCTTTGCATATACACGGTAGCACAGAATCTCTTTTTTACACTGAGATCTGTTGATCTTGAACGTCGATGTTGGAGCCTTGGACACACACACACACACACACACACACACGTACAAATGTATGTGTTTTTTGTGTGTGTATGTGTGTGTTATATTTTGACTGATAATCTAAATTCTTGCATTTTGTTGCATATTTTAAAGCATTACCTTACATTTTCCTGTCCTTGTTTTCTCGCTTAGGCTTCAGTCGTCATTGTTCCTGTCTATGAAAGCCTTCCAAGGCATCCTTGGGTGAGTGCAGCGAAGGAGCTTCAGTCTCAGTGGATAATTTTCATAGACGCTCAGACACTTAGCTCTGCTTTTAAGACAAGCAATGCAGAAAGGCGAACACAATAAAAGGAAGGCATCTTTTTCAAAAGAGTTAAGAAAAAAGTGAGACTGGACCATTTTAGAAATGTTGACTAATTTTAAACTAATCTAAGCACCCAAAATATCACAAATTGTTCAGCCGAACAGATCAGAAATCACACCTAAGCCAAATGTATACAAAATAGATCTGACTCAAAAAGATACAGGTTATTCTACATAAATATTCTGTGTCTAAGACAAATATAATGTTTTCTATATCAGCCTTTTCACTGATGTCAGGGCTGAGCCCTTTCTGTTGTTTATTCACTCTGTCATGCGTCTCCTACAAATTAGCATACAGATGTATTCGAATATACCATAATATACCACACAGATATGTTACAAAAACACTTATTTTAAAATGCTCTATTGCTAAACCTACAATTTCTCATTTCTGCATGTATCCACTTCTTGCATATTGGCAAATTCTTCTGTCTGACCTCTATTAAATAACACTTCTTTTTAAGCATGTCTACACATATGAGTATTTTTTATGCCACAAAATTGTATTTCTCAATTTACACAAAATAAGAGAAGTACTTTTCATAGCACTTATATTTGAACATTGAAAGTGGATTGGCCCATGAGGCCAAATAACAAGAGAGCATACAGGCAAAACAACAAAAGAACATCGCCTAAGACACTCTAAAGCAAGGCATGTGAAATATTTAAATGAAAAGCGTTTGAGTTTTTTTTCCTAGCGCATAAGCTGATAGAAAACCCTTTCTGTTGGCACCAGACTGTCTGACACAAACTCAAATTGATTCCTAATTGAGTTTGTATGGATTTTGTATCCGGCTTTTGTTGGTTACATTAAGACCTGACTAGTCTCATTTTACTATGGCCTGTGTGGATGAAAGGCAACTCATATATATGTATATGACAGTGACTTGCATTATAAATATTAAAACTGATAAAATTGATTAAAAAGCACATTTTACATTTTACTGACTATTTTGCAGTATTGAGTGAAATATTATTAAATGCTGAAAATGTACAATAATGTAGAACCAATAATTCCACAGTAATTCCTCCATAATTCCACAGGTAATTGGTCAATAAAACCAAATGTATTTAGAAGTGTATTACAAAACCGCAACCTCATTTGGACTTGCAGTTACAAGAACAAAAGTGGGCTTCTCAGATGCATTATTGTAACCAAATGACATTGCTATGCTGGGATTGGATCCTGTTCTCAGAAACAGAGTGAAACATAGAGGTAAAATAAGGGTTTCTGGGAGATTTCTGGGAGACCAAACTGCACAGCTGGGACAGGACTGGCACTGTTGGCCACCTACACAGTCACATGTCTGTGAAAACATCTGCCAGCAAAGATGTGGGCACCGAGTGTCCAGACCACATGCATGTCTGGCAAAGCTCAAATACTGTAGAAGCACTACTGTCTGGACAAAAGTTAACATAATAAGGGTGATGTTGTGGCTGACTAACATAATTGAGTTGACCATGAAAGGTCACAATACCAAGGGACCCTACATCATTCTCCTTATTCTTTCACTTAATCAAAATCCGCTGCATTGAGTCAAGATATTTGACCACAGTTTTACACTAGGTAAGAGCTCCTCTAGCAGGGCACAAGGAGGATGCAGCTGATTTTGATTTGAGGGTTTTTTTGTACTCATCCAGCCTATAAGAAGTATGCAAAACTTTAAACAAGACCAAAGCTGATCTGCCAGTGAACTGTATGTTTTTTACACAGAGAATACAAGAACAGAAATATCAGACAATATAAAAAATACAAATAAAAACTTCAGGGGGTACCAGACAGTTCATTGAAATACAGCTGCAATGTTTGTAAAACATTAACATACTATGATATACAGGATATAATTTTGTTTTTTTTTATGTGTGCATTGTCTTTTGCTCCTCAACTGAATGTGAATCATTTCAACTATTTCAGTAGTACATAATGATTTTTTGTTCCAAAGAAATATATGTATTTTTTAACAAAGATTGTTTTATGCATTCTCAGTATTTAAGTAATTAGATATGGCTACATTTAATTTTATTTAATTTTAATTTTATTTCACTTCATTATCTTTTGTATTTTCCCATAACTCCATCATGCACATTGTGCTGTTTAACATCCTAGTCCTCATATATATGACTAGTTATATTTTTTTACTTTTCTAAAAATCTATCCGCACAGTCTGTTCCATATATACTTATCTGACTGACTGCCCTTGCTGTCACAACCTTGCTATTTTATCCGGGCTTGGGTCCGGTGCTGAACTGAGGAATATGGAGAAAGCTGGAATGTCTGAAGAGTGAAAACTCATTAAAACACAGGCAGAGCATGTAGACCCCACAAAAACAAAGTCCAAACTGGGAATTGAACCTGGAAACCACTTGTGCCACTTCCCTGGAAACAAGCTAGAAACCCATTTTAGAGATACAAATTCAAATAATTCATGCATTTGAAATGTGGAAGGAAACTGTAGTATATGGAGAAAAACGAGGAAAAACATACAACGTTTCTGAGCAATTTATTTGCTGGTTTATTTGCTGTCTCCCAGTTTTAAATTCACATACTCTCATTTTTAAATACTGCGTCACCCTTTTAATTTCCATTTGGTTCTGTCTGCTTTTTCTGTATGGATTTTTGGACCGTATTTCACCCTGTCTTTGTCTTGTCCTTTCTGATTTTCAGCCATCGGCTTAATAAAGTAGTGTTCATTTTATTTTTTTATTCTCAATAAGGCAGTTTTATTTTCATTTGCATCTATTTTTGTTGCCTGGTGTTACTATAAACTTTGCAGCCAGGACACCATTGTGGCACAAGGACAGCTGTTGGAGCAAGAGCATCAGCAGCAGAAGTCACTCAGTCAGTCCATGAGCAGTCCATTCAGCAGCAGGGGTTTGTACCAGTTGTGGTGGAATTTGTAAAGCAGGGCTTGCATCATTAAACATCTCTTCATCATTCTCTCTATCCCCTTGTCTCATGCTGTTGAGCATCTCTTCAAGCTAACCTGTGTTCTTGACTGCCGCACCCAGAAATCGACACTGTAAGAGAAGAAATGGAGAACTACTGCTGAAGTTGAAGCAGTGAGAACATTTAATTTCTGATTTCTCCATGAAATTTCAACAACAAAAATCATGTCCTGGTCCACCTACTGGCACAAGCACAGCATCAAGACACTCAAGCTCCACAAAACTTTGAGACCCTACAAACACACACGGACAATGTGTCTGACACCTAAACAGTCATTGCTTTGTCATTTAGCAAACAAAGGGCATACAAACTGTGCTCTCATTGGCCCCAACATTGAGTTCCATTGAGCTTCTGGAGCTCCTCCTTTTTGTTTGGTAGCCATTTAACATTGCTGCCAAGTTTAATTTTAGGGTAAATTAAACAAGATATTTAACAAACCATAAATAATATTTATGATGTTAAATATCTCGTGTAAATTACCCTGAAATTAAACGTGGCAGCCCAACTGTGGGTTATTGTAAGTGTGTTAAGCATGTTTTAGCTTACAGCTTACAATACTTTTTTCGGAAAGTAACATCTGTACACTTGCGAAACAAAAACCAAAACCTGCAGACTGTAACTAAGTTACCAATATTTGTAAGTGGAATTCCCTTCAGAGACTTCTCTATGCCCTATTGGTCATATCAATACTGAGAAAACCAATTGAAATCATAATATGGATAGACATGATGAGAAATCTGATAACTGTAATAAATTTCCACTTTCTTTATCTGATTACTTAATCTGATTTCAGATCAGAATATACTGTATACACGACCATTTGAATAATCAGATAATTAGATTATTGGCGCATGCAAGCACACACATCTCCAGAGGCTGCAGGATTCTTCTGTTAAAAATTATTATTGGGTCTTAACTGTGTGATTCAGGTTATCACCTACAGATACTGGTGGGAAGCCTTTCCGACTGTAATCCACACCTTTGTCTCGTTTTCATCCCTTGTGCTCCGAGGGAGACCCCAAGGTTTTCCCAGTGGGCAAGTTCAGCCACTTCTTTTGTAAAAAACCTGCTGCCCTCCAAGGGTTACATAACCAACATGTGCATTATGGACTGCTTTTCCAGTTCTAACAGCCAAGGCTGTCAACTAACATAACTGAGCTGCTGTTCCAAAAGAACTGAAGCTGGGGATCAGCACCTGATTCACCTCCAGTTACCATCCACAATGCAATCCTCAGTGCCAAAACACAAATCAAGAGTTGGACAAGTTTTTGTCCATAAACTGCCAGGAGAACCAGAACTGAAGCCAAATCCTTCCATAGCCAGATATAACACACCTCGACCACTGAACCACCAGTATTTCATCTTTCAAGCTGTCCAACCAATTGCTGGATCTATCATTTTCCTCCATCTCACTGCCCAAGCCTGTTGTCCTGGGCCCTCTGGACAAGACCCTGGCCACTTCCCTCCATGATAGGAATGTTGATGGCTGAATTAACTTTTCAGTGCATCCTGGAATCCCAGCCAAACCTTTAGCCTCACATTGATTCACCAGCCCATTGAATGTGCACACTGGCAGCTCATTCTTAGCAGATTATCATGGAAAGTTAAACCCCAATTCAAACATTAATCACAAACTTTAAATTGTCATTGCTGATTATAGTCTCCTGATTTTGCTGTCTTGTTGAGATTCTAAATTTTGCATCACGTTTGATCTTCTGTTTGATTTTTTTTTTACTATGTTTGTGCCTTAGCATTTCTGTAATTCAGCCATTATGCTTTGTAAAGCAGTGTTCATTTCTGGCTTCTTTTATTTCTCAACACTCATGACACTGACATGACTGGCATGACACTTATAGTTAACATTCCAAACAACTTGCAGAGTTAAATTTCATTTTGATTTCTATTTTTCTAAAGGTAAATAACATTTTTAAATGTTATTCTTGTATCCAAAGAAATTTAATTAAGAATATGAAAAAGGCAATTGTAACCATGCCATTTAAATTATAGTACATCCTCCATACACCACACACCATACATATTCTGTTGTCCTTCAGTGCAAATGCCCAAATATTAATTAGGTTACAGCGATACGCCTTTTAATGACCACAATACTTTCTGTGAAATAGGTTGTACACCAAAATTGATGTCGACCAGACATTATATTCCCATAATCACATAATATTTTTATGCTACTTTAATGTAATATACAAAGTTGTTTTTTTGCAAAGAATGTGTCAGAGATACTGCTAAAAAATAGTGTGCTGAAATCGACAAGTCACTCAAAGCCTAAACCTTTATACATATCACTCTATCCAGAAAATACACAACACCATGGTCTTTTAGAAATTATAGAGCATACTTATTTAACGATCGAGCAGTGCATACTCCATCCAATCTAGTAGACACTGTTTAAGTATGCCATTTCATTCGCATCCTACATATGTTCCTACTTTGTACATATGCAGGAAGTTAATGCAAAGTAATTCAACATTCATAAAAGTAAATTAATTTAAAAAATGACATAAAAGTATAAATATTTATGGCAGTACAAATACACTTGCTAAAACATTTGCAAAAAAAATGTAACCAGCTGTTCACTGTGGCAACATGTGGAGCACGTTTTATTTCCTATTATAATTTATAATAATTGTTAATGGGCATTGATTGATATATACTTATCTATAGTAACTGTCAGCATCAAATGACTATCATTTTTCTGTCCCTTGTCTGTTATAAACCCCAACACTGAACAGAAGGATGGAGGACTTTGTACTGTACGTAGCTGAGAGAGAGACAGGACATCAGCTGTAAGCTCTCTGCACAGGAGTGACCGTTTCACCCTCTGCTCCATTAACACTCTCATGAAGTGGCTCCTCCATGTAAGGATGCCAGTGAGTGGATTGCATTTATCATCTTGTATTACAAACTTTAAGTTCAATGTGGCCCACCACTGGTGACTTAAGGTTGTCACTGATTTCCTTTCCTGTCATGGTCAGGCTGGAGTGTTATCAGTCACAAGCAGTTAGTTGCTGCACTTATTTCAGGCTTACAGAGTTCTTTGGACCAAGAAATGACTCATGTTTTTTTTTATCAGCATAAAGCATTTACTGATGATAAATAGGGAAACAATGTAATTGCAAAATATTACATGGTATTTACCGAAGTAAAATTGAACATAAAAATAATTTTTTGTGTATGGATTCATACTGTGAATTAACATCATTGTACTGGCAGAATGATGCACATCTTGCAGGCAATGTCTGGCTTTTTGGATAGTCTCGTTTGCATCTGTACATTTCCACATTTACAAGGACTGTGCTTCAATGAGGCACAACTCAAAACTTATTCCAGGAACACATGAATAGGGTAAAGTTCCTGGTTCAGGTGCACCTGGGCACGCTTCTTGTACTAGCTATGCATATTTCACCTTAATAACGGCATGCTTTACCAGAAAATTTAACAGGGATCAATAGACCAGTCGTGTGAATTTTTTATGTTTAATTCATTAAATCATTTATATTAGTTATTCTGCCTTAAAGTATTGTCATAGCCTGACTGCTTACTTGGTTGGCTGTAGATTTTGATTTTATGACAGTGGCAATGGCCGAAATAATAATAGTAAAAAACATGGTTTTCATGTTGAAATTGGGAATAAATAAAAAATATGCTTAAGCAATTATACCTGAAAATAAACAAATATATAAATAAACAGTGTATTAAACCATTACTTTTTCTCTTAACGTAGTGCTTAGAACCTTACTAAAGTCATACCTAATTCTGCTCTGATATATAAAACAAATTTGAAATCTTTATTGGATTTACTAATCTGGTATCTCATATATGTTAGGGTTCCTACCTGCGCTCGGATCGTGCGGCTGTCTTCGCCGGTCGCCATTACAGAGCCATCGGTGGGACAGC
>JAUZSU010174009.1:0-12964 GCA_034780255.1 Parotocinclus maculicauda | reverse complement strand
TGTTCAGTGCTGTTATTTACAAGAAGTAATTCAGCATTTTGACTCTTCTTTCTGCAGATGCTAATTAGTTATTTTTTTCGCAAAGCTGAATTTGTGTTCTAGGTCATTTAATGTATTTGTTTGATCCTCAGGATTTAGATTTTATGCTCAGAAATGTTGACCTCATTTATTTATATAAAAGGGCAGATATTTATTTGATGATTTATTTATATGGTTTTTGGAATATGCTAAATTGCTTCCATTTGTTTTGTTAATAAAACAATATTGGAATTAAATTCATCCTGGGTTTGTTTCAAGAAGTCACATGATAAAGAAAAAAAACTCTGTATAGAAAAAAAACCGAATCGAAATGCATCAATAATCATTGCCCTCTGAATCGTAATTGAATCAAATTGTGAGGTGACTAGGGATTCCCATCCCAATATATATATATATATATATTACTATCCAATCTATTTTTCTGTTTATATTCTGCCTATTATTATATTATATTATATTATATTATATTATATTATATTATATTATATTATATTATATTATATTATTTATTATATTCTATTATTGTTTTAGTAGTCAATGCATTTTGTAGTTCTAAAATAGACTGTAGTCCATCAGTTTTTCTATATACTTTGTTTGTTCCATTTACATTGTTCTTTAATGACCAGGCTTCCCACAGGACCCACATAGATCAGGTACTATTTGGATGGTGGATCATTCTCGGCACTGCACTGCCACTGATGTTGTCAGGTATGAATGGTTCAGATGCAGCAGGGCTGCTGGACTTTTAAAACATTGTTCACTCACTGTCCACCTTTTTTTTTTTGAGAGATAATTGCTTCATGTTTTAAATGTAAAGTCAGTTGCTGCAGTTTGTTAGTGATCCTCTAATCATTCGTCAGTGCTTACATGATGCTGTCTACAGGATTCTGGAGGCTGGACATTTTTGACTAGTTTAGTATGAGTGACTGGTATAGTAGTGAGTATTTTTAGTCCAGCATTTGTTTCCACAAGCTTTGAAAGCCATCAGTTTTGTCTTGAATCCACAGTTCTGATTTTTCCCAGATTTATTTTAGACTGGTAGGCCGGAATTACCATCTGCAAATTTAGCAGAAGCATCTGCAAATTTAGCAATTTTTATTCACACTATGGCACACCCAAATGCCATCATCTTTAGCATCTGCTTGTGACCCATTTTCTACACATTGAATGAGAAGTTGACTGTGCTGTACCACGTCTCCTCAATCTATAAATACCATCACACACCCCACACCCCCTGATCATCATTGTGCAATGTTATTAGCAGTTTCCTGAAGTTACTACCACCTTAAACATGCAAGGTGATAATTTTTTTGCCTATGCATCCTTTCCCTCCAAATTAGTAGTTGCCCCATCTATTTGATATGTCACATGTATTTTTAACCTAACCTTATAGGAAACATATGTGGGCTCCAGTCTTTTTTGATTTTCGACTTATTTAATTAAACTGAATGCAAAATCATTAATGCATTTACAATCCCAATTCCAATAAAGTTGGGACGTTGTGTAAAAACAAATCCTTTTCTACCCACATTTAATTAAATACACTTCAAGATTAACATTCAAACAGATAAATGTTATTGTTTTTTGCAAATATTCACTAATTTGGAATGTAATACCTGCAACACATTCCAAAAAGGTTGGGACAGGGGGAACAAAAGACTGGGGAATTTGAGAAATGCTCAAAAACACATGTTTGGAATATTCCACAGGTGAGTGTCTTGATTGGGTATAAAGGGAGCATCCCCGAAAGCCTCAGTTGTTCACAAGCAAGGACGGGGAGAGGTTTCACCACTTTGTGAACAACTGCTTGACCGAAAAGTTTTTGAACAACATTTCTTGTCGTGCAATTGCAAGGAATTTAGGGGACATTACATTCAAAATATTTGCAAAAAACAATAGGCTTTAAAGGCTGTCTTCCAACCTTCATAAACAACTTTCTAAAAGACAGATATTTTAACGTTTGAATAAACAATACACTTTCCACAGACCAAATCCAGGAAACAGGAGTCATACAAGGATGCATCTTATCAGTAACTCTATTTAACATCAAAATAAGAAAAATCACAAAGGAAATACAGTGGTCCCTCGCCACTTCGCGGTTCACCTTTCGTACTTTTACATTACAAAAATCACAAAATATATAAAAAATATAAATTCTAACAATAAAGGAAAGTTATAAATCATAAAATATTACGATTTACAGTAAATAGTGTTAGGGTTCCTACCTTTCGCCCCGGAGCGTTCGGCCGTCCTCACCGGTCGCCATTACAGAGCTATCGGTAAGGCGGTTTATATCCAGTATCCAAATAACGACCTGATTCCGAACAGCTGCTTCTCCTGCTATTTAGGTGCGGGTTTTGGCGCCGTTCGGTGCCAGGTCGTCTCCATTCGGTACGCGCATCCGACCACCGGCGCGCTCGCACCCTTACGCACATCTTCAGGGATAGTGGTCATGTTCCGGGGGCTTTTAGTGCCGATGGACGTATACACATCGCAACATAGCAAAATCCTAATATGCTCGGACTCCCAATCTTGCCTCAAAGCTATGGAATCCTGCAAACCAAACATTTGCAAAAAACAACAAAGTTTATCCATTTGATCATTAAATATCTTGTTTTTCTAGTTTATATAATTGATTATAGGTTGAAAAGGATTTGCAAATAATCGTATTCTGTTTTTATTTATGTTTTACACAACTTTCCAACTTCATTGTAATTGGGGTTGTACTACTCCATTCTGTATTAAGAAACTTTACAGACACAAGGGTTTCTTTGATTGATGGGAGATAGCAATAAAGTCAGTTTCATACAGAAAGCAGAGGTAATTTTTAATATGACTTACACTGACACTTCTTCTTTCGGCTACTCATGTTAGCAGTCACCACAGTGGATTTGATCTGCAGATTAGAATTGGCTTAGGTTTTATGTAATTCCTATGAAAAAACAGCTAGAGTCCACAACGGGAATCGATATGTGGAGCTGTGAGCTGACAGCGCTAACCAGTTGCACCTCTGTGCCTCCTGGCTTACATGTAGAAGTACAATTAATGTATTATTATAAGGTTAATGATGTTAATTAATAATAAAACCTATAAATGCTAGTCCCTCAATCTTTCATAGCACTTTGCATGGGCTGAGATCAGTCACAGTGCTCTCCATGGTGCTGAAAACCAACCAATTTAGCAGTGTCAGATAGGAATAAAGTGCACACACAAGTACTGAACTGAATGAGGCATGCAACCATTATGTGCGGTCTGGGAATGTCCTGGGCCACTGTTTCCATTTTCATCATTAGCTCATCGGTCAGTACCAATGTGACTCTGTTTTGCATAGCCAAGGAGTTAGCCTAGTTATTAAAGTGGTATATGTTGATACATTATATAGACATTATATTTATGATAAGTTTACTTTACTCCTAAAAAAATCTTAAGTACAGTCCAGTACAAGTGCTCTCATTTAGGCTAGTACAGGACCTGATCTTGATACTTGGTATTGGATTGGTGCTTGGAGTCAGGTCACCAGGAAACTGAATTAGTTGCTCCTTAACAGTAATGTGCAACTACATCGAAGACCATTTAAGGTTGCATCATAAGGTTAATATATTTTTTAGGCCTGGCAGGTTATTAGCTTGAACCACTTCTGTGTACCCAATTTGAATACTTCCAGCCCAAATCTGAACCTTGATACTCCACAACACATCTGTCAGTCCATGTGCTGTATGGTTTAGTCGAGCATGACAAGCTTTGAAATTCCCCCCTGCCTCCAAGCTGCCATGCTGTTTCCACTAAAATAGAGATGATGAAACCAAACGTGTGGAGTTTTAGACAGCCTCTCCCTCCAGACTGTCAGTTATGCATCAGTGATTCCGGTTTATATTGGCATTCTTGAAATAATGTTGTTACCCACAAATCATAACTCTCAAATGCATGCCATTTAATGACCATTTGAACAATGTCTGTTTGCATTAAGGATAAATATTTATAACCTTATAATAATGAATAATTATAACAAATAATGACAGGGAAAAAATATGTCTTTCAACAGCTAAACAAATGAAAAAAGGTTAAGAGTGTGTATATGTCAAATCAATCAGGTCATAATTTGATGTTGGTTTACATATGTTTTTGATTTAATTTCTTTATTTAATTGAATATTTTTCTCATTTTACTGAATATGAATTTACTTTGCGTTAACTACTTGCATGAGTAGGAACTACATTACAGTCCAGAGTAGGGATGCTTCACAGTATACAGACATTGCACAGTAATAGAGATTAGCAGTGTTGTCAATAATTCCTATTACTATATATATTTATGACAGAAGGCTTCTGCATTTAATATGACCCCTATCTTATCTGTGGTCAGATCTGAGAGAAAGAAAATAAAGTTCAGCAATACCAAAATCTGTGTATAATCTCAAATGTCAGTGTAACATAAACATCAATAAATTACAGAAATGATCAGAAAACATCAAGCTTCAGAGAATATGCTGAAACAGCTCAAATTAGTGTAAACAAAACACAGAAATTCAGTTGTACATACACACTCACACACACGTGCAGTGTTGGCTTGGGGACAGAGGTCCTGTCACTAGCGGTTTGTGTTAGAGCTGTGTGTAGCACACTGCTTCTTCTCTATAACACATCTCCCTTCACTCCTGGCTGACCTTTTCTTAGTCAGCGCTCCTTTAGTAGTGCTGTTTCACTTTATCCCTCTCTTACACTCACATTGCACTCTTTATACACTTCCCTACAAAGCCTTATTTAGTGTATGTCAATGAAAATGCTCCTACAAATAATGACATTTATCTGAAATGCACATTAGTCAGGGTAAAATTATAGGAATAAGGAAAACACATGCTTCAAATTCTGTATCTTTTTGTATATGAGCATTAAGAATATCAACGTGATTTCACAAATGTGCCTTTCTTAAAATATCTTGACATTTTACATGGGTATAATATAGTTAAAAAATAATGGCACACTGAATAGCATATTTATAAGTTTGATTTGAATACAGTAATAAGACTCGTTCATACACTACACTACATCCAGCAGTAGTTCTTTGTAAGTGCTTAATTACACACATGAAGCAGTTCTATATTATTTATTGTAACTATAGTAGATATAGTAACCATGATCACCCAAAGGGTTATATTACTGCGTACAGGGCTGCTAAACATATTTTAGGTAGGGCATGTGAAAATTATTTACATTTAAAAGGCCAGGTTTTCTGCAACATAAATGTTTATAGGCCTGCAGTAGTTAGTCTAGATTGGGTTTGTGATAAATTCTTTGGGAAATTGCAACTAAACTTTACTACAAAGAGACAATGGAAAATGTTAACTTTAATCACTACTCACAGCTGGCTATATTTGAACTGTGTGCTGACATAGTGTTTTGAAGCTGTAATAAGAACCTGTTCTTGGCCTTCTTCTTTTTTGACACCATTGTCTAGTGATGTCTACTTATAGGTCACTGTATTGTCCTGTACTGAATTGTTCTTGATTGCGTAATCCCTTATAGAATATTTAACACTATATTTAAAAGCTTTGTCAGTTGATTCTTGTATTTGCTTATCTTGATTTATATGGTTTATACGGTTTATTGAGTATTTGGATCAGTCTCTCCATTGGAAACATTGTACTATGAACCTGACCTGGAAGACACAGTTGTCAATTCGCTTTTTATTTATTTTATTTAATGTGTTTATCTGTGTAATTTGCAAATCGGATATCATTCAATCGAATAACTTTGCAGTCATACAGTACATTTGTCAGGTTGATAGGAATCAAATAATAAATTGATATATTTCTAAATAAATTGACAAGAATAAGATTTTAAGAAAGTTCTACATTTTGCCCACACATAATCATGATAAAAATTTGGTTTCAACCTAATTGAAAATGGAAAACACAATAACTTAAAGAAGATGCATTTGGTGGTACTTAGTAAGTACTTAGCTACTTACTTAGATACTTAGTAGATACAACAGTTAATATTTTATAATTAGCAGATGCCCTTATTTAGTAGGGACCTATGATTTCCACAATGCAAAGAATATGGATGGATTCATGGAACTGAGGGACAATAATTTATTTCAGATATTCTCCCTCTGTCTGTTTGGGTTAATTCTGGGTGCACTGGTTACTTCTCACAGGCCAAAAACATGCTCTTAAGTTAATTGGTGTTTCTAAAGTGCCCTTAAAGTGTGATTGTGTGTATGAACGTGTGAGCGTATGTGCTCTACAATAAATTGGCATCTATGGTTGTTCCTGCCTTGTGCCCTGCGTCACTGGGTTTCCCCTGATGCTCACCAGTATTCAGCAGATAAGAAAATGAGTGAATGAAACAATGCTTGAAAACAAATTCTATTTCAGCAAGTGGCTACTGTAAATGTTTTTGTTTTTAGGTCACATGTAATTATGCATTTATGTTTCCCTTATGAGATGTTAATTAACATATTATCATATATTTTGTTTGAATATTTTCTTTGTATTGACAATTTGCTAAAGTATTTGTCTGTAAGCTGAGGTGATTACTCATTCTAACCAGTTCTCTGGTTTGATAGTGAGATTTATTGTGTCCCTGTTTGACCTTTTCACTGCATGTTAAGAAACCGTTTCTTAAAATGAAGAAATATTCTTTCATTTTCAGAATACTGGAAAAATCATTCTGGAAAACATACTTTTTGTTTTTTGGTAAAAGAAAAAGCATTTGAATTTGGATTTTTAAGAGTGGAATGTGATAATGAAATGTTGCCTGTGACAAGTATAATCTTTGTATAGGCTTTTTAAGCGCATAATCTCTACCCTGAACTGTGTGGCTATTTTGTATTCAAAGTTCCAGGCTAAATTGTTTTTTTTTTTACTAGGAGCACAGTGGCCCCTAACTGAAAAATCTAGGGGCACAAACAGAAAATTTAGGGGCACAATCAAAAGATTTAAGGGTGCACACTTAAACAGGTAAAACATGTTGAAAGGGTGCACATTTCTACTTATTTCCCGTATTACTAATTAATAATCTGATAAGATATAAACAGGAGGAACCATGAGCTGTTTGACTTATGTAAAGCTCACACGCCAATTCATTGTACCCACCAGTTGTTTAAAAAGATTATTTCCCTGTAAATAACCTTAAGCTTAATACTGCACTTGTGAATGTTTAAATTACAAAAACATTAACAGTAGACAGTGCTTCAAAGTTTAAACCCACTGTATTGAGTCTTAAAATAGTTATACTTAGCATACCTTAAGCATGTGTATACTGCACTTCGATGTACCCGATCAAAGTATTAATTGGTCTTCCTTGTTGCAGAATTCTTGTGCATATGATTTCACATTCCTTAATAAATATGTCTGTATCACCATCGATCATAATTGACATATAAGGAGCATCCTTTATATCCTACCTTCCATTTTACTGTGTCTACTCTTATGCCAATACACTGTGCATATGCATATGTGATATTTTGTGAAAGACAGTTTTAAACTGCCTCTGTGAACAGGTAATGGCATGTTTTATGTTTTAAACTACCATTTTTGTTTTACCAGTGTGCCATGTTTCATCTGAGCTGTGCCTGTAACTTTGTGTTCCCTGCATGTTGTGGATATCGACAACAGAACTTACAGTTAATTTAATTGCTGCCTTTGCAGGACTGGAGTTACAAATTTAGTTTGTTTTTGCCATAGCTGAGTCAAGGTGTGCTTCATCCTTTAATAAGCCAGTGTCTGGCTCTAAACCACAAGGCACTGTAGGGAGAAACAACTGAGTAATTGTTTGCTTAGCCATTGTACCATTCATTCATCGACCGCCATTGTTAACCGACACGCATGCTTCCAATGTTTGCGAAGTAAACCTATAGGTAAACTCCAGGCCAGGACCCTCCCCCCTGTATATATGCTTACAGCTTTTGTTCCCTCACTAACATTGGCCAGTCACCTGCAGCATCAGATTCTAGAATCTTTGCCCTTTCCACTTAAAAAAAGAAAGAAAATTTAGGCTACTAATCGGACATGAGCGAACGTGTGTGTAATTTACTCGCTCACTGCCTGAAATGTATTTAGTCGCACATGAGCGAGTAGGTCTGGAATGTAATTTTAATGTAATTTGCGCTGACTTCAGATTTGGTCACAAAATGCATACAGTTGGTCGCAGTCTGGAGCCTTGGTATTCTTTTTCTCCTAAATGATTGCTCCAGTTATAACAGATATAAGAAACAAATTATTTATACATCTTACTTTTATAGTTTTCTATATTATTAGATATGACAAAATACTATGAAAAATTAAAAGCAATTACTTTTTAAAAAATAAACTCATGAATTTTGAGTCATGTGAGAAGTTAAGTGATGACTTAGTATTTAGAAAAAATCTGTCAAATTTGCAACTAAGGTTGTTTGTTTGCTTTTAATGTTACATCTTGGCTATGCACGACAGGATCAAAGAAAGCTCGATGATCTTATTTAGAGTGACCAGTTAACCTAATTCATGTCTTCGGAATGTGGGTGGGAACCGGAGTGCCTGGAGTAAACCCACGTAGACACAGGGAAGACAGGCAAACTCTACACAGATAGTAGTCCAAGGTTTAAACTGGGGATCTCTGGACCATCTAGCTAAGGAGCCGCTACCAGTCAGTAATGATTATATCAGGCAAACCAAAAGATGATTAATCGTATTTAGACAATAAATTATTAGCTTTAATTTAGATTTTTGTGATAAGCTGAAGGTCACTAATTCTGATCTTACGAATTTAATTCTACCTGACTTGTGTGGGTGTGTAACCTAATGTTTTTTGGCATTACATGTCTTGGCACGCCTTCTTTACCGCTATGATTGATTGCGCTGACAATCTCCTTATCCTTCACATTCAAATTTGCCTGCCATTTCAACTGACATTTATTTTGTGTTGCTATTGTTAAATGACATATGGCTCTGTCTCAACATGGATGAAGGAGATTAATGTAAGAGAAATGGATAAGACAGCCAGTTTGAAAATGTGTGTGGCCGCAGGATTTGATTCAGTTGTGTAGAAAATACTGAACGAGTGATTCTGTTTTGTTATGATTTGTGGTAGGACCCAAGGATACGGGAGTGATGGAATCCCACAATGTATAATAATAATAGAGAAATTATATAGAGGAACTAAAAGGGTAATAAGAGCGGAGCGAAAGGCACCTGAACGCCAAAAAAAACAAAAGGAAGAAATGGCGCGCCGCTGTGTTGCGTCACGATTGGGACCAACGCGCGATCCTGTCACGAGGGGGCGCCGAATTGCCAATGGGGCAAACGAATGCCAGAGGGCAAGCGTGAGCTCGGCCCACGCATGTAGCGTGAGTGCGAATAAGTCGCAGAGGGCGCTAAAGCACCAGAAAGAGAGCATGTACTCGGGCGTGCGAGTAGCGCGAACGCGAATAGATCGCAAAAGGCGCTGAAGTGCCAGGGGCAAGCGTGAGCTCGAGCGCACGTATGGTGCGAGTAAGCCAAGGCGGGGCGCGTCCCATTCAGTACGAGCAGCCGGCTGGAGTGAGGCTCGTTGGGTGCCAATGACGGAGGAGCGTGAACTCAGGCTTGCGAGCAGCGCACGAGTACGGGACGGGAGACCCTCAAAGTGCCCCTAAAACACTATACCATGGGGCTTTCCCCTTACGCGTCCGTCAGCACTAAAAGCCCCCGGGACGTAACCAACTATCCCTAAAGGTGCGTGCAAGTGTGTACTGAATGAAGACGACCTGGCACGGAACAGCGCTAAAACCCACACCTAAATAGCCGAAGCAGCTGTTCGGTATCAGGTCGTAAATTGGTCACTGGATATAAACCGCCTCACCGATAGCTCTGTAATGGCGACCGGCGAGGACGGCCGAACGCTCCAGGGCGAAAGGTAGGAACTCTAACAGTTTGGGTGCTATTAGTGCTGTTGTAAATGATTTAATTTTGATGCACTTTATGGAGAGGTTTTCTGTACAGTCAACCAGTGAATTACTAATGTATAAATAACCTAATACTTAAAATTAAAAATAAAATTAGTACATTAGTGCTGCTGGTGTCATGTCACTCTGCTTACATGCTGCATGCCTTACACCATTGTTTTCTGTTATGATAGCACAGTTGTGTAAATAAATAATATCATTTTGTGAAATAATTTGATGTGATATGGTAATTATGCTGGGTTACTGATGTATTTCTGGTGGAAAATGTCTCAGGTTCCAATCTTTACAGTTGCTATGGAAGAGGGAGGTGGAGTAAGCCATGGCCAACAGATAATCAAATTTAGACAGGCTGTTTAGACAGGGTGATAAGGTTGTTCAGTTTGCCAGCGCTGTAAGCTCAGCACTCGGGACAGCAATCAACACATACTTTGCCAAACAGCGGGGCGTGGTTCCTTCTGACCCAGAGAAGGATTGCTACAGGATGCTTATTTGGCTGGTTCAAATCCCCCATAAAGTGTTTTTTTTCTTTCTTGTTTTCCTTATTTGGAGTTTGAGATATTTTCATCCCTTACAAGCACTTACAAATAATATGTGTTGTTGAGTCACTTATTTAAAGCAACAATGCCAAAGCAAGAACAGACCGTTTAATTAGTTAGGCCAAGTTATCATAACAGAAAATCATAGTCTTCCCCACAGTATGAAAACGCCAACCACTCCTTAACTCTTATTCTACCGTTTTACATTCAGTCAATGTAACGATACCATCTCTAGGTACAAAGCGTTAATACAGCAGCTAATAAACACCTCATCATGGAGGTGAGGAGAAAATTATCAGAACACCAAAATTCAAAAACAAATACCTACTCAACAAACAAATATCCGAATAGCTGAATATTCTGATCTGGCCCTACTGTCCATCTAGGTCTGCTGCTGTAACATTGCTTACAGATGGCGGTACCTGGATTTATCAGCTGTATAGACAGCTGACTTCATCGATTCCCGTGCACATTCTTTGTCTCAGAACTACACACCTGCATGATAACTCAGATCTTCCGCTTCAGGGCATGTGTTATATCCTTTTCTGGGAACAATCCATTCCCACAAGACCAGATTTGATGTTTCAGCATTCTGGCATCTAATGGAATTAGCTTTGAACATTAGTCAGGACAGCCCAGGGTCTCTCTTTCTTCCTCAGAAATATAAAGACCAATGATGGTGATGTAATATATTAAATCAGAAATGAACATTTACTTTTTTGTCCTTAGAATGAAAGTCTTTGCTAAATTGACTGAATGAGAGTTGGTTACAGGTTTCTTCCCATCTGAGAGGTTGACCAATCATCATTGAGAGGAAAAAGAGCATCTATGTTGGGAAATTGCACTGCCAAGTAAATGCTGAGCTGTTTCCTTCTGTGCAGAATGCATCCAAACACACCTGATTCAATTGCCAGTGATGCCTGTGCATCTGGTTGTGGCTCAGAATGGTATGTTTAAAGTTGTTTGTCCACCGAGTGTTAATCTTTTGTCCTGTACATGATCATGCAGTAAACACGTAGAGACAGACTTTTTACAAGCGCTCACAGAAGGATTTAAATAAGTTTAATGAATGAGCAGTTTAATATTGCAGTAATTTATTTGTTTATTTGTTTTGCTAAAATGTGGAATTCCACCAAGATTAATGAATAATGTAGGAACCTTGGTAAACATTTCATTGCCACATTTGAATAAAATTGTCAGGTTTCCTGTGTTATCTTATTTATATTTTCACAAAGCACAGCATAGCAAGACATCATGTTCTCTCTCACTTATTGAGAAGCATTTCAAGAAAAGAACACTTTGCCAAGTGATAAGCATGAGGGAGGTTATATTATAGATGGTGCTGCAGTCAGTTGCATCTGAAGTACTTTGGGAAGAAGAGATTCTGCTAAATATCGACAAATCTTAAAGCCGATCGTCCTCAGTCAATGAGAAAACAAAATGTTTAAATATGTTGGAAATTCTAAGACTCGGATCCAAAATATATATTTAAACCATTTAAATACTAGCAATGACTATTATTGCATGTTCATTGTCTTCTGTGTGTAGATCTCAAACATGATGTGAATGCAAGGCAACCTAGGAAATTGCCTACACTGCAATGTTTTGTAAGGAATAGTGGGGTAAAAAGAGAGCTGAGAACTGTGACATGGTTCCAAAAAAAATATGGTGACTGTGATTTTTAGCAAAGGAGGTGCAAATAATGTTGATTGACAATATGTTTGAACATGTCATACTTCCCGTGTAATCTTATTTATAATTTCAACAAAGCAAAGCATAGCAATACATCATGTTCTCTCTAACTTCTTCTGGCCAGGGTATGTGAATCAGTATTACATTTCTGTCAAAAAAAGCTCTTTCTATATTTACACTTAGAGCATATAATAGACCATAGTCCCTCCAGTGTCACTATGGTCTGATTCAGTCTTAACAAGTTGCAAACTCAGCAATGCAGGGTTAAGTGACTTTCCTAAAGACCTCTTGAATCCTCAACCCTCTTGTAACTACGCCGCCATCACTTTTCACAGTAAGACAAAAATTGATAGGATGTTTTAAAAGTATTAAAATGTTATATGTCATTGGTAAAAAGCAGTAGGAACATATGAAACAGAAAATAATGTGAAATAATAAAAAATACTATTAAAATTAACATACATTGTTAAGAAATGTGAACTTAAAGTACCAAAAGAGAGCATCGAATTGCTTGCATTTCAAGAAGCTATTGTTAAAAGAAAAATTTAGAAACATTTTAAGAAATGAACCCTAAATTTTGCTTGCTGATAAGCATGAGGGTGATTATATTAAACTTGGTACTGCAGACAGTGACATTGGAAGTATTGTGGGAAGAACAGATTCTGTTGCATACACTGCTTACAGTAATAGGGGATACAGTCGATTCCGGTTAATAGGACCACCGGTTAATGGGACCAGCCGCTTATTCGGACCAAATACTAAAGTACCGAAAC
>JAUZSU010173998.1:0-12964 GCA_034780255.1 Parotocinclus maculicauda | reverse complement strand
AAATGGCTTTATAACCCTTTTCAGACTGATAGATCTCAATTACTTTCTTTCTCAATTGTTCCTGAATTTCTTTGGATATCGGCATGATGTGTAGCTTTTAAGGATCTTTTGGTGGACTTCACTTTGTCAGGCAGGTCCTATTTAGGTGATGTCCTGATTGAGAACAGTTGTGGCAATAATCAGACCTGGGTGTGGCTAGAGACAATGTACTCAGGTGTGGTAAACCACAGGTATAGTGTGTTTTAACAAAGGGGGGGGCAATCACTTTTTCCCACAAAACTCTCAAAAACAGATTTTAAAATTTAGCTAAAAAAAGATATCCCATAGAAATAAAATCTAACAAAATTCAAGCTTTAACTGAAAACATAACATAACATACACCCAATTACGCAGACACACACCAGATACACACCACACAAACATGGCACACAAACATGGCACACACATACATATACAGTACTAATTACATTACACACACACATACACACTCTCCAAGTACACACTCCACACATACATACAATACAACACATACGCCAAGCACAAAACACATGACATGCACATTGAGTATTGGGATGCAAACCTGCACACAGCCAAAAGTATTTGGACGCATACCCACACGCGACCAAAAGTATTGGGATGCAAGCCCACACGTAGCCAAATACGATGAAAGTAAACATTTTATTATTTTTTTATATTATCTTATTATTATTTATGTATTTATTATTGTATTGGCTATGTCTAATCTACTCTTGTTGAAAACAGTTTTCAACACCCAAGGCTTTCCAGTGGAATGTAAAACAGGTGAAGCCCCATTGGTTTTTGAAGAGAGGGTCAGAAAAACACCCACACACACAGGGGCAACAGCATAAGTGATAGCACATAACTTTCTCTGATCCTTCAGGAAAATCCCCAAAGGGGGAGAGAGAGAGAGAGAGCGGAAAAGGAAAGGAAAGAGGGACCCACCCATAAAGCTTTGAAAGAGTAGCACATGGCAGAGACTGCAAGTCTGTTTTTCTTTGTCTTACAATTTCTAATTGCAAATCATTGCCATGAATTATCAAGTGACTGGTAGCGTTATCAGAGTTTTTTTAATGTCAATCTTAGCATATAACTTTTATGAGATCAAATATAACCAACTACCTTTCTAGTTTGGTCATTACTAAGACCAGATCAGCTTAAAAGAACACAACCAAATTCACACCTATATGCAGTACTCTAGAATTTCTGTCCCACACTTCAGTATATGTTTATCAGTATCTGACCAGTATCTGGCATTGTCTAAAAGCAGCTGTCTTACCCAAGAGACCCAACTAAGCCCACAGAGAAGGGGACAGTGATTCAATTTAATTATCATGAAAAAGCTGTTATCACTGCCTCCTGCAAACCATCCTGTAGATTCAGTTACTAAGCTCCCATATACCTCCCCTCAAAGCAAAACAAAAACCAACCAAACAAGCAAAATAAAAAACACACCACTAGCAACATTCCACATCAAATGCACACAAGCTATCTTTATCACGCAATGCATATATTTACAGTATACTTACACATAATTTACTGTATATTTTACTGTATCAAACTGTCTATATTCATTCGCTGAAATTAATTCCCATAGACATGCATAGACATAATGCAACAAAGAAGTGATTTCCTGTAAAAGTGAAGCAAGTAGACTGTAGCTTTAAGTTTAAATCAGAATAAGACACATACCAAAGCTGTGAATAATGACATACAATGTGAGGGGCTTCCTTTTGCTGCTGTGTAGATCAAGGCTTCCCCCTTCAGGCAGAATCTTAAAAATCTTAAAATTTCACTACGTTTTCAATTCTTATTCTTATTCGTACCTGGCTTCGTTTTATTGTTTCACTTTCACCATAATCATTTAACAAAAAGGGCTGCTGTTAGAACATTACATATTTATTGTAGAAAAATGTATTCTGAATACTTTCTAGTCATACTGCAGATGTAAGGCAATGTTATTCATTTTATAGAATCTAAGTTTCTTGTATAATCAATGTTGGCAATCTATAAATGTTTTAATCCGAATTAAGAAAGCCATGTTACTCCAACATTCACCCTTTTCTGACACAAATATATTAGGTTTACAATTGCAGACCAATATTTAGGTGTTAAACTGCTAATTGATTGTTTCTTTGATACTTTATCTCATAATTGGATGTTATGTTTCCCATCATTACACGTTTATCATGTACAATCTCAATATGCACAGTAACTGAGTGTTCATAAATAAATTACAGACTATTGGTGTATTCCTGCTATTCCTTCTAACTTCTTTAATAAAAAGTTAATGTGTATTAAATTGAAGCACCACAATGATTATAGATTTTATCTTAAAATCATATCCCAGATTACAAACTTGCAGAAACTATTAAAATCTTTGATAACATTTCCATATGTTATTAAACTAGATGCAGTGTTAACTTTGAAATAGAGAAAAAACAAATAACTACAGAATATCCAGAGAATGTATACTTCACTGTTTCGGATAGATATCAGCTACATTGCCTTACAGAAAAGAACTAGAAATCAAATGTTTATGAGAACTTCTTCTTAGACACACACACACACACACACACACACACACACACACACACACACACACACACACACACACCTGTCTTTGTTTTATTGTTTTACTTTCATCATAATCATTTAAGAAAAGCGCTTTTGTTAGAACATTACCTATTTCTTGTAGGAAAATGTATTCAGAATATTTCTGGCCATACTGCAGATACTGATACATACATGGAAAATAGCCCTATTAAAAAGTTAACACACAGAGACATTTTATTAAAAAACATTGAAAATTAGCTGCCGTGTTTTAATATTGCAGTGAAGATGCCCACAAACGTGTGATTGGTGGTCCCCGCTGTCACGCCACCTGGTGGTAGCCAGAGTCTGGACTTGCAAACGTGTTTTACATTTATGGCATTTAGCAGAAGCCCTTATTCAGAGCGACATACAACTCATACAGTCTTACAATCTCACAATCCAAGCAACTGTATGGTGTCCCCATGCTCAGGGACCCAACTGTGGTAGCTTGGCAAAGTTTAACCACTAGGCCACCACAGTTCAAGTTAAATTTCAAGTTAGTTGGTATTGATCAGGAGTCCGTGTTCACCTCTCACTGTTATTATTATTATTGGTAAAAGTATTCATTTTATTTTTTAAATTATTTTATTATGTAACTTTATGTAAACTTCTGTATTGCAAATTATACTGTGTGCTCATTATGTATTTGTTTTATTTTTGTAAAGAGTTTTATTGCAATAAATAAATAAAATGTATTATTGTATGTATGTATGTATGTATGTATGTATGTATTGTTATTATTATGATTATCATTATTATTATTATTATTGTTGTTATTATTATTATTATTATAAATATTATTATTATTATTATTATCATTATTATTATTATTATTATTATTATATAACTGTGGAGTATCAAAAACACATTTCAATAAAGCTTATATTTAATGCAAGGAACTCTTTTTGAATAATTTAATGTATTTATTTTTAGGTATCACTGTGTGTTGAAAGGCAATAACTGCTTATAAAAAAACAGCAATAAAGTTTGCTTGGATCTCGGATTACAAATGTGATTTTATACATCGATATTGTAGGGTAGTCACTGTTCAAGCAGTTCAAGTTCTAAGTTGCCACTAGATGGAGACATTTATTTTCAGAACAATTCAGCATAGGCTGCCAAAATATTGTTGAGGTTTCTTCATCGGTAGCAGTCTTATGACGATCGCAGTGTGGTTTGTTGTCCACAGTTTCTCAGAATTTGGCTGTGAGCGATGCAACAGTGCTGTGTGAAATTTGTGGTCTTTCTGGGTGTCAGTCTGCAGCTATGATACGCCATGTGCTGGATTAATTGTTTATACTAAACTGGCTCCAATATATCTAATATATCTCTATGCACTGTATATGACTAGTTTTTATATAACACCGTGTTGATGTAACCTTGTGTATGTTGTTGAATGGCCTTTAATTAAGAATTATGTTAAATAAACAAACTGGCCACCTCCCCAATGCATTATTTACTTCATCAGCTTATGCTCAGTTCTCCTAATACAAAACCCATTGTAAAAAATAATACATACCAAAATACATACCAGACTTGTACAGATTATTTAAACTAATAAGGAAACTCTATTTTTTTCCAGTCTCCCAGCTAAATAAATCCTTTCAGAATGTGGGCATATGCAAGCTTACTGGCAGATTACACAGATGGCCTGATCTGTTGAGTGTATGAGTCAACATCTGGGTCACTATGGTCACTGAATTCACACCCTGAAAGCTCCTTTCCTGTATTTTTTTTTCTATTAATACAGCTTATTTGCCTTTGATTTGCTCAATACAATTACTACTGCTGCTCTGTCCTTTTATTTAAGCATATTTAGAACAAATGGTCTTTGCTTGGATCTTTAATGGTGCAGAGGCTAAGGCACAGGATTATGGACCAGAAAGTTCTGGGTCAAAGCCTTAGCACTGCCAACTGCCACTTCTGGCCCCTGAGCAAGGCCCTTAATCCACGATTGCTTGGGTTGTACATCTTGTGATCGTATTAGTTCTTAATCACGCCGGATAAGAGTATCTGCTAAATGACTAAATGTCTAAAGGTAGAGAAACATCTGAGTTTTCTAGAAACGTCTCTTCTTTGTGATCACGTTATTGGTACTGTGTTGCAATTTATCTGTTGGACATATCAAATTAACAGCATATAGCAGACACCCTTATGCAGAGCAACATACAGAAGTGTTTGTAATTTTTCTTAGTAGACATAGATATAGCGTGAAAAACTTTGCTCTGAGCAGTGAGGTGGAAGGATGTGGTGTGCTTAAAAACACAATGAGTAACTACATTACATTAGAACTCAAGATGGCAGTGTGGTCAAACTTAATAGGACAAACAGTATTTACACAAACAAGACAAACGCACGATGTGTAGACTATAAAAATATAAATAAAAAAAGTATAATAAAATATTTTTCTTAGAATATTAAAATCCGAAGAAATGTAAAAACTATAAGAAATGCATGAGAACATCGGATTTGGTATGTGAGATTTGAAATCTGGACTTTCTGATCCACAGGTCAGTACATTAACCATTAGGCTGTTAAACACCCACTTTATCCTTATCACTTATCCTTTAGCAGAACTAACTGATTAGTTCCTACTTCCTAATGATCTGAGAGTTCTGCTTAGCTCAGGTCACAGGACCATATCAAGTGCTCATCTAATGAAATAAAAAGACCAATACTAGTACTTGAATCAGTTCTTGTAATTGTAGCTAGTGTATTGTATATTTGTGTGATATGATCCCTTCTTTTGCCAATAGTGAGGATTCTGCAATATGTCTTATTATTTTTTGTTATGGGGACATCCGCTCATGACAGCATTGTAGTAACCAATCTTTTCAGAAATAAATACATGACTGAGTTTCCTCAGGCCTGGTTTATTCAGAAAATCTTCAATCTTGTTAATATGCTTAAGATGATATATTTATGACTCAGTAATTGCTTTGACATGACTGTTAAACCTGAGATCATAGCCCATTAGTATCCCAAAGTTACAATCTAACTATATAAAAGAACCGAATCCTGGGGCCCATTTTGTTTGACCAGTTGAATGTAAAAATCTCTGAATCGGTTCAGCTTTGAATACATTTACATTTACAGCATTTAGCAGACACCATTATTCAGAGCAACTTACAACTCATACAGTCTTACAATTTAAGCAATGGTGGGTTAAGGGTAGAGGTGGGATTTGAACCCAGGACCATCAGGTTCATTCAGGTCCAGTACCTTAACCGCTAGGCCACGGCAGTCCCAAGCTGTAAAAGAAATGTGTTAACTGGCTCATTAAACTTGCACTGTGCAATTGTGTCAACATGTGAGAAAGTGCAAGTGATTTGCAGATCATTTTGATGCTGTCAGTCTGTAGGTGTGTGTGTAGGAAAACAAAATGGATCCTGAAGGTTGTGGGTTATAGCTTCAGGTCAGGAATAAATTGATTAAATATCAGCTCCCCAGGTGAATGTTATTCATAACTGCAAGGAGGTTTCAAAGAATGATTAATCTCAAGAAGATTAAAACCTGTATGACACACTAAACATTGTCCCATATGAACTTGATCTATGACAAGGGCTTGACCTCTGTAATAAACTGTTACAAATCAATGATTGTCTCCTTTTCAGCACTTTAGTTATTGGAGATGGTATGCATAGTATAATATGATGATCATTCAGTGCCTGCCCAGTTACATTGCTGAGATTTTAAGATTTATTTTAATATATTGAACAGAAGTGCTTGTTAACTGTAATAAAACTATAAAGGAAACCTGTACTATATATATTCCGGGAACATTATTGTCCAGTTTCTTACAGCACATACCTGCAATTTATCCAATGCATTATCTCCTAATTTCTGTAGCTCACCAAGGTTCGAGTTATGGCAGTGCTCTTTGGCTGAACTGGGCTTCACACAGACATATAATTGGCCGTCTGAGACAGGGAAGGCCAGATAGGGATCACTTCTGAGCCGTCTTGCCCTGCATACTCATTTCCCTACACACTGTGAATTCTGGATTAGACTCTGCCCTGTAACCCTGACCAGGATAAATCAGGGATAAAAACAATGGGGAAATGGTGTTGGTCTTAACATTCAGAAAATAAATTGTGTAATGCAGTTAAAACAGTTAGACTATTGTTCTAAATGAATTGTCTAATGGTCATATTACAAATCTAACTGTTGACAATCCACTAAGTAAGGAGAAGCCGTGGAGCTAAATGGCCTCAAGCCATTCCCAGTGTATGACTTGGGCAATTTAAGAAGCAGAAAATATGCAATGCTGGACCATACAGTTGCCTGGAGTACAGAGTGACCAAGTAACCTTGCCCTGTCACTACCCTCATAAGTCCATCAGCTATGATCAGTTTGACTGACATTGATTTGTGGGTTTAGCAGCTCTAGACTGCTAAATTCAGCATACAAGGTTTGGATTACAGCATGCTGGCCATCAGATCTACATCATCTGAATGTTTTCCTAGAAATAAGCCAATATTTTGGTGGTGCTGCTTTGTTTTTGTTGCTGTATTATTATTGTTTTTTCTATTGCTATACACCTTGCATCATTCTTTCCTTTTAGACATTTAATAACATTAATTAGTGTTTTCAACGCTAATAACAAAGTTGTCAGTCATAATATGTAGTTCTATAAGAAAACAAATTTGCACAACCACAAATTGTAAGAGTGTGGGTTTAGACTTGGTATCGACAGATGTTCACTGGCAGACTTAAGTTATTTTTAATGCTAATAAACCTCCTATGTACCTTGATACATTTGCATCCTGCAAGGGTGCACAATTGGCGTGGACACTGGTCTCCTGATGTCTCTCTTGTTCTCTGTCAGCAATAGCACAAAGACTATATACATGCTCAGACTGTCAAAACAATTTATGGCTAAAGCACTTCTCTTATAGAAAGCCCAACAATGTGGATTTTTCAAGGATATCATATTAAGTACACCCTTCTTATTAAGCTGTAGTCATTCGTCCTTCATATTGTGTGTGGGTAAGACAGTCAGGAAGTAATTTTGATTTGGATAGAGAAAGACATTGTTGCAAAACCAAAATATTATAAACTAATGTGCATGTCTTTGAATTTCTTACTGGGACGCATACGTTTGTCAGTACAGCTATTTATGGTATTGTAGAGAGAGAGAAATTGATAACCAGTTTAACAGTCACATGTGTGTTTGCTCTTCTAAACAAAGATTTGGCTGCCAGTTTTCTCAGCAGTCATCTGCTTTCTTGTTTATTTTCATGTTTTCAGTCTGTTTTGTGTATAAATTGGAAAGTTAACACAAGTGCACAGTTAAGCTGGTAGTTGGCTCTACTGGTGTCTGCAAATATTTCAGCACAAGCAGAGAGCTCTCTGGCTTGTAAATCCAGCTGGGTTTGTCATTGTATCCTAAGATCACTCACAGTATGTTTCTGTAATTATTTCTGTATGCTCTAACTGTCTATGGCATAGCCTAGCACACAATAAACAACCTTGAAGCTTGATACAGTTATACAGATGGATTTCTCTTTCACAGACACACGCACACCAAATGTAGTAACAGTTATTTTAACAGCATCAGAAGCACTATGTATTTAGAGTACATTTACAGAAAGTAAAACAACAGTATTCAAAAGGGCTTTTAGTATAATGGGATATCTCACTTGCACGCAGAATGTGATATCACACAAAACACCAGTGCCTTTTACAGAAGTAAACTATGTGTTATAAATAAACAATGGAATACATAGTCATTATGTCATTACACTCTTCCACAACTCAACAATTAATAATCACCTGTAATAGAATGAATATGTTTTTATACATTGTAGTAAAAGCACAATACTTTTACAATTGAACATTGTCTTAAACCAGCTTTTTTTCTATTATCTTGGCCTAAAGCCCTAACTTGGGCAACAGTTGCAAGCTAAAAGTTCCAAAACATTATTAAAAAGAAACCTCTAGAGGACCAATACTAAAAAAAAGAGTTTGGAGGCCAAGGTGTTATATATAAAAATAATCAACCCAAGTAATATGTTTATAGTAATTGTTTAAACATAAGCTAATCATACAATAACAGAGAGAACACACTTTCATTAAATAAAATATAACTTCATTTATATAATATCATACATTAAAAATAACAAACTATATATACAGTGGATACAGAAAGTATTCAGACCCCTTTGTTTGATTGCAGCCATTTGCTAAAATCAACAAAGGTCATTTTATTTCTTATTAATGTACTCTCCGCATCCCATCTTGACAGAAAAAAATAGACGTGGACATTTTTGTAAATGTATTAAAAAAGAAAAACTGAAATATCACATGATCATAAGTCTTCAGACCCTTTGCTGTGACACATATTTAACTCAAAAGCCATTTCTTCTTATCCTTATTGAGATGGTTCTACTCCTTCATTGAAGTCCAGCTGTGTTTAATTGAACTGATTGAACTTGATTAGGAAAGGCACAAACCTGTCTATATAAGACCTCACAGCTCTCAGTGCAGGTCACTGCAAATAAGAATCATGAGGTACTAGGAACTGCCCAAGGAGCTCAGAGACAGAATTGTGGAAGGGCACAGATCTGGCCAAGGATACAAAAACATTGTGCAGCACTCAAGGTTCCTAAGAGTAGCAGAGTGGCCCGACGGAAGCCTCTCCTCAGTGCAAGACATATGAAAGCCTGCATAGAGTTTGCCAAAGAACACATGAAAGAATCCCAGACTGAGAAATAAGATTCTCTGATCTAATAAATTAAACTTCTTGGCATTAATTCTAAATGGTATGTGTGGAAAAAAACAGGCACTGCTTATCACTTGCCCTATACAATCCCAACAGTGAAACATGGTGGTGGCAGCATCATGCTATGGGGGTGTTTTTTAGCTGCTGGGACAGGACGACTTGTTGAAATTGAAGGAAAGATGAATGCGGCCAAGTTCAGACATATCCTGTAAGGAAACCTATTCCAGAGTGCTCAGTACCTCAGACTGGGCCAACGGTTCACCTTCCAACAAGACAATAACCCTAAGCACACAGCTAAAATAACAAAGGAGTGACTTTGGAACAACTCTGTGACCATTCTTGACTGGCCCAGCCAGAGCCCTGACCTAAACCCAATTAAGCATCTCTGGAAAGACCTGAAAAGGAACTAGAGAGGATCTGCAAGGAAGAATGGCAGAGAATTCCCAAACCAAAACTTGTTGCATCATTTCCAAGACTCGTGGCTGTACTAGCTAAAAAGGGTGCTTCTACTAAATACTGAGCAAAGGGTCTGAAAACTTATGTGATACTACGTAATATTTCAAATTTTCTTTTTTGATAAATTTACAAAAATGTCTACATGTCTGTTTTTTTCTGTCAATATGGGATGCTGAGTGTATATTAATGAGAAATAAATTAAACTTTTTTTTTTATTTTAGCAAATGGCTGCAATGAAACTATGAGTAAAAAAAATTCACGCGGTCTGAATACTTTCCGTACCCACTGTATGTGAGTGGCAATAATATATGGATCTTTGCTTTCATTATTTGTTTTGATCCTCTTGTGCAGCAACAACTGTAATTAAATGTTCCACAATTACTGCTGATCTGTCCTGTACATTTGCAGGGAGTAATTTTAGCTTATCCCCCAAATAGAATAGCTCAACTTGGGGTGTTTATTTTTTCTCTTCAAATGAACTACTCACTACAGGTCTAGTTCTATTATATTAATTTGAGGACATTGATTTGGCCAAAACAGCTTGACCTTAAACATTGAGAGTTTTCTTTTTATTTTAAATATAAGTTTTAGTCATATCTGTCAACAAAACGTGATATTTAACAAGCTGCAAATGAAGAGCAGTGTTCTTTTTGAAGAGGGGTGACTTTCCTCTTGCAATCCTGCCATGCAGGACTTGTATGAAACTCTGAATATTTATATAGAAATATAGAAAATTGATCCGAAACTTTTCAAACATGCACCACCGAAGTTCTACAAATGCCTGGTAAAGTTATGGAGCAATTGTAGATCAATTTTGAGCAAAAAATGTTCTTGTGAATTCTCCATCCTTTACTCATTATACATGGTCAAATCATGACACGCAAATGGCACAACTTCCTTCATAAATTAAGTCCTTACTTTCTAGAAAAGTGCTAAACCTGGTGGTTATCCAAACTTAAAATACACACATATTTCAGATTACCAGAGGTCTAATGCTGTTTTTTGTGATGCTGCATTTTACTTGCTTTCAAAAATAACAAATTTAATTACTAAAATTATTCTACTAATAATACTAACGCTAACTTTTTTTGCAGCTCGTTTCTACCCTTATTTACCTGAATATGTATGGGGCATTGAGCTCCAGATTTTCTATGTTTCTATAATTGTCAGTATATTTAATTCTCATATTTTTTCTGAAAAATTTTTAATATACTTTTTTATAGTTTGTATGTTTTTATTACAATTACTATAATACCAGTAATTCTTCAGTAATACTTTTTCATTTATATTCCTGAATGTCTAATTATGTTACGAACCGAGTAACTATATCTGTGCCACAATATTGTTTATGACTTAGGAATTCCACTTTGCATTTTGTAAAAGAATAGCAATACTAAATGCAGCTTAAATGTTGGGCAGATCCAGTCATTCTGGGTCAGTAATTTCATTTGTTAAAATTTTCTGTAATGAAAAGTCATGTAGTGTAAAAGTAAGTATTAAAAATGATTTAAAAGTATTAAAAATCTGAACTATAGTGTTCTATATTTTCCACTTTAGATTCTGCTTATTGTTTTAGTGTATTTTTACAGTTACAAACTACAGTTCTTCTCTATATACTTTATTAGTCCTACTTTTTCTATTGCCAGGTACAGCAGTAACGTGAATGTATCTAATAAAGTGTACAGTGTGTGAATATTGTTTTAAAAATCCAGTAGCCCAGTTGTGTCTAGTCCATTATTATTATATTATATATATATTATATTAAATAAAGAATAATTCAAATATAAACTGAAAAATATAGAATGCCTAAGACTTCTGTACAGTATTGGATAATAGCCAATAATAAAGCTAGATGCAAAAAGAATGCATATTGCACAATAAGTCTGACACAATGTATGTTTAGCTGTATCTTGAATATAATAAATTACCTGAGAATAGAGATTTGAGCACATTTTCAGGGTCCACACTGTGAGACAACAATTTAATGCATTTTCATTAAAAAGCATATAATCAGCATAGCAATTTGAGTGAAAAGTTAATGCATGAGCTACACTGCTTACAAAAATGTAATGATCTTTCAAAATGATTGTGAAGCATTCGATTTTATGTGGTCTGGGTGCATATCAGTCATCCAGTGGGAGCAAGAAACTGTTCCCGCAACTCTTGTATTTCTGCGCTTGTTCCTTCTTGTCTATAAGGTCAAGTAGTGGTCATCTCCTGCTGTTATGGTAGATGGCTGACCCTGCCCTAGTCTTCTTCCTACTGTTACATTCTCTTGAAATAGATTCCACAGTCTGCTAATCATGCTTTAAGATGTTCCAAGAGCTGTTGCCACTGCTGTCTGAGTTTGACCAGTTTAAAGATGTCCTATTGCTCTCCAAGCTTCGCATTCAGGCAAATCGTGTTGCACAGGCATTGCAAAGGCTGAGAAATAGCAGGATTACAAGAACTTTCAAGATCAGGGTATGTTTAGATACTTCAGCACATTCAGACTTTTATATTGTGCATTTTCACCAATTAAATAAAAGTTGTTTTTGCACCTCATTTGCATTATAGAACAACTTTGAACTGTTGTTTGCTTTTCTGATGTTCCTATTTAATAGAAAAAGATCAAATGCTTCTTTTTATTGCTTTGTATTCATTTTGAAAATACCACAAAAACAGCTTACAAAAATTTATATTATATTTGAACTGAGCTGTTTTTGTGAATTTTAATAAATGTATTTGATTAGTCCCCAATTTTTCTGTAATGACAGCACGCAGAAGAGCTGGCTTTTCATACACAATCTAATGATTCATGTTATCCCTGCATAATTTTATAATATTCCAAAGATTACCATGTGATGTTACTGACTGCTTGGCTTCAAGTGCCCCCATAAATGCTCAATTGGGTTTGGGTCTCCTAAGACATCCCTTGATGTTTTTTTAACTAGTTGCCAATGTGGGTTTTCAGACTTTAGCTTGCTTTAGCATGAATACTTCTTTGCAAAGATTAAAACAAGATTTTATTTAAATTCATTTTTCAATAATTTTGAAACTTCTTAAAATTGAGATAATTAAATTGTAAATGTATGAAACTTACTCATGATCTAAACTAGGGCTGCAACTAACGATTATTTTAATAATCGATGAATCGGTCGATTATTTTTTCGATTAATCGATGAATCGGAT
>JAUZSU010173987.1:0-12964 GCA_034780255.1 Parotocinclus maculicauda | reverse complement strand
ATTGGCCTTTTAAGATAATATAATATTGTAAAGCTGCTTTGAGACAATGCTCCGTTGTAAAAAGCGCTATATAAATACATTTGACTTGATTTTTTTAAATTGAATTGTCCAGACCTACTGAGAGCAGTTGGATCCTTTTCCTAATCATTATGAAGTATCTCCTAATTTTTATGAGCTGTGTATTTGCATTTACTATGTTCTGTATTTCACACCATTATGCATAAATGCATCTGCATATTCCTTAACCCCTTCAGTCCTGCTGATGTCAAATGGGTCAAAATATGTTTTATGCTATTACAATATTGTTTACATAAAGTACATGATAAAGTTTTAATAAAATTTGTCATGCTGAAAGTTGAAGTAATCAGGGTTTAAGTGTAGCTAGTGTAAAATGGGTTCTCACATACACATTGTTGATGTCTGTTCCCGCTGTACGCTCCAAGACCTCATCTGAGGCTTCCAGGTTGGCTCGGATTTCAGAATGCTACAGAGAAACACCACAAGAAAACTGTTACTGATGTCACTAACTCTCAGCCTTTATTAACAAAAATAACAGAAAAATATCAAAGCAAAATAATGAGAAGAAAATGAATTAAGGAAAAGATGGGATATTAAAAAAAGGACACCCTGGCAATTATTTAACTACTGAAAAAAAATATTTAAAAAAGCACTTACCATTGTATGAAAAGCCATTTTAGTGCAGAGGAGCTTAGAATAAAGAACAACAAGCTGTCCATACCCTTGTCTATCTCTGTGATTTCCCTACAATAGAATATTTAAAAAGAAGCTTTAGTTGAAACTGTAACAGTAGACACATTTGAACATTACATTTTGCAACCCCAGATAAAATAAAAAACAGAAAGGAAAATGCATATAAAAACGTAGTGTTTCGAACATGACATCATGACTTTTATTTCATTGCAGACAGTGTGAACTAAATGAATAAGATATTTCATAATTTGTCTGGTCAACTTCATTTCATTTGTTAATAAACATCCATTGCATTGCAACATGTTCAAAAAGTACATTACATTTCTGTGATTGCAGCATTAAAGCAGTTCATTTTATTTTACAAGTAATAAAAAGGCATAATTTCTAGAGACTTTCCAGAGAATTTCTGTTACTGAAATGGCCTGCCTGTAGTCCTGACCTGTGCCCAACAGAGTAAACATGGAGAATTCTGGAACTAAAAAAGCGATGACCCTGTACTGTTGTACATCTTAAACGTGTTTGCAGAAAGAATGGCACAAAACACCTGAAACACTAAGTTATACTGTAATAAAACATATTTTAAGCGTGGTGAAATTTACAAAGTAGTAAATGATGGAACGCCACAATGTTTTTGTGTTGCAGGTCTGAAATGCATGTAAATATATACAGTGGGTACGGAAAGTATTCAGATCCCTCTAAATTTTCAATCTTTGTTTCATTTGCACCATTTGCTAAAATAAAATAAAAAAACATTCATTACTGTACACTCAGCATCCCAGCTTGCTTTTTTTGAAAAGAAAAAAAAAAGATGTAGAATTTGTTGTAAATTTATTAAAAAAGAAAAACTGAACTATCACATGGTCATAAGTATTCAGACTCTTTGCTGTGACACTGTGACCCATATTTAACTCACAAGCTGTCCATTTCTTCTTATCCTCCTTGAGATGGTTCTACTCCTTCATTGAAGTCCAGCTATGTTTAACTGAACTGATTGGACTTGATTAGGAAAGGCACACACCTGTCTATATAAGACCTCACAGCTCACAGTGCACGTCAATGCAAATGAGAATCATGAGGTCGAAGGAACTGCCCAAGGAGCTCAGAGACAGAATTGTGGCAAAGCACAGATCTGGCCAAGGTTACAAAAAACATTCTGCAGCACTCAAAGTTCCAAAGAGCTCAGTGGCCTTTATAATCCTTAAATTGAAGAAGTTTACGACGACCAGAATTCTTTCTAGACCTGGCCGTCCAGCCAAACTGAGTAATCGTGGAAGAAGAGCCTTGGTGAGAGAGGTAAAGAAGAACCCAAAGCCACTGTGGCTGAGCTTCAGAGATGCAGTAGGGAGATGGGAGAACATTCCACAAAGTCAACTATAACTGCAGCCCTCCACCAGTCGGGGCTTTATGGTAGAGTGGCCCAATGAAAGCCTCTCCTCAGTGCAAGACATATGAAAGCCTGCATAGAGTTTGCCAAGAAACACATGAAAGTCTCCCAGACCATGAGAAATAAGATTCTCTGGTCTGATGAGACGAGAAGACTCATTCCCAAGAAGACTCCTGGCTGTACTAGCTCAAAGGGTGCAAATACTAAATACTGAGCAAAAGATCTGAATACTTATGACCATGTGCCATTTCAGTTTTTCTTTTTTTAATAAATTTGAAAAAAATTCTACATGTCTTTTTTTTGTCAAGGATGCTGAGTGTACATTAATAAGAAATAATAGTTTTTTGATTTTAGCAAATGGCTGCAATAAAACAGAGTGATACATTTAAAGGATTCTGAATATTTTCCATATCCACTATATTTTAGACTTGTGAACTTGCTCTTTACGTACTGAAAATCATCCAGCTCTCCTAAACTCTTTAAAGGGCCCACGCTCCAGGTATGTGCTGCTTTTTTATGCTTTTATATAGACCTTAGTGGTCTTATATGTACTATATCTGAAATCTCTTTCCTAAAATTTAGCTTTAACCCAGAATCTGATCCCACTGGAGAAGCACTTGAAGGAAATATTACATTATACAATAAAAGTTATAAATAAATATTAAATAAAATACTATATATTTAAAATATTGTTTCTGGATACAGTAATTTAGTTGTTTATGTATGCTGTTACAGTTTTTATGTAGCTAACACTAGCCTACATTGTTGGCTTTTCAAGGGTACTATGTTTGACTTTAAATTTGTTGTTGAAATTAAGTCTTTCAAACGCTCGGTGTCTTATTTATGTTACTCCTAAAACCAGTAGTCCAAAATGGCGGTTCTATAACTAAACAGTGGGTGGGACTCTGGAGGGGGTTGACCGGTAAGGGGTGGTGCCACTTAATGTGACGTAACAATAACAGAAAAATCTAAATGGCTTGTAAAAGTATATGACTCCTGACTCCTGACAGAAGACGAATGGATGTTTTTGTTTTGTCCACTCTTGGAGGGTTTAAAGGAGCAAGAGAAACCCAAATGGAAATACAGAAGCAGGCAAAAAGTGAGTTTTAAATGCAATGTCCCCAATAAATGATATAATGCAAAGGGGGAGAAATATGTAAAAACCCCTTCCAATCTTTTTTTCAGGAACATTGGTTTTAAATAATTCAATTATTTTCTTATGAACTTGTTAACCATAACATAACAGAACTTGCTAACCACCAACTATAAAGCACATTTTATTCCTCTCAACCTCTCATACCTACTGTTTTTCTACCAAATAATGGTTATAATCACAAATTGTTGAACTCTCATCATTATTTTTTACCTAACCACTGGCCCTAAATTGCCCAATCTCAACCATTTTAATGTGTTGCCGGCCTGACATGCAGGGAAGAGGGTTTATTACCAAATTAACTTGCAATGTTAAATAAAACAAACAAAAACTGTACTGTAGAGCTTTTGCAAAAAGCAGTAAATGTAAAAACAGTGTAAATACAAATTATATTCACACCAGCATGTGCCACGCGGTGGTGTGAGTGAGCGAGTTTAACTAGCGAAAATGCTAGTAAAATCTTACCCTGAAAGAAAGTTCAAGGTTCTCTCCTCCCCACACTTCCATACCCATGTCATAAGTACCCAGATGCTCAAAGTAGGTCTTGCTCACAGCAAACAGGCCCCCAGCCATGGTAGGAGATCTGTGAAAAGTTCACAAGCCAAACACTGGCCCTACATCAAAGGTTTCCATCAGAAAGTCCTTAACAACTTTTTTGTTTTTAGACTATTAGTATTTAACAGATTTAGGCTTAAAAGCTCAAAGTATACAAACTTGTGGTTGCAAATATGCAGTTACTAAACATATAAACATTAATTTTACTATGTATGCCATTGTTACTAAATAACAAAAGTATGACAAGTTTTTGGCTGTTTTTAACATCTGCAATCTCCTAATAAGAAAGATTCTAGTCAAACTCCTTTTGTAGAAACCTTTAAAGAAATGTGATAAGTGAAACCCTTTTTGACAGGGTGACTAAACACCAACCTAATGGGGTCAATTCTGGACTTCCTATTCTTGTGGTCCATCTCTGGCACAGCATACCACTGAAATGTAAGCCGCCAGTCAAAACCGCCTATCATGGGCTCACTCGTCTGCATGTAGAACTCAAATGTGTTCCAGTCAATGGTGTCAATGACTGGACATATGACCGTGTTCTCCTTCTGTCCAATCCTAGAATAGAACATGCAAAACCGTTCATGTTTTGAGCTGAACAATACAAACCCAACAAAGCACTGGTAGTTAAAGGAATGACTCTGTAAAAACCCAATATTCACAATTATTAATTCAACCCAAAAGTAGTCAGTCAGCTAAAACACGTCTACACATTTACTTAAACTGCAACCAGGATGTGTGGATTTAAAACACAGTAAAATTGGGACAGTGTGGAAAATGAACATTTAAAAAAAAATTACATGTATCTACCATAAACTTTATGTTTTGTCTGGTCGACTATTTAATTTGTTAATAAACAAACATTCCAAAAAAGCTGAGACAATAAAGCATTTACTACTTTCTAATGTTGCAATTTCTTCTCACAACATTTAAAAATCTGTTTTGCTATACAGCAATACTGAGTTGTCGTTGATGCATTTTGCATTTTAAAATTACCCACATTCTGAATTGGGGGACTGATCAGGGCTGCAGGCAGGCCAGGTCTTCTTCAGCAGCCAAGCCTTTGTAATGTGTGCAACACGTGGCTAAATTATCAATTTTTGATCTTTGTATCTGGAATACTGATTTGTCTGGCCACAGTACACTGCTCTGGGTGATGTCCCATCCTAGACTCCTCTAATCCCAGAGGAGTAATACAAGGTTTCTTAAGTGGCATTTGTAAATGTAGCTCCATATTGTTGTAGTGCTTGAGAAATGTTTGGGAAAGTAATCCCTTGCCCATATGGTTATCTATTGTTAAATGGCGTTTTGTAATGTATTGCTGTCTGCAAGATATGAGATCATGAGTTCAGCTTGCACCCTTGCATTTTATGTAGTGAAGTTTCTCCAGATTTGTTAAATTGTTTAATAATATTATGCACTTCAGAGGGATAATTATGTTAATCCCCTCCAAAATATATTTGATATACATCATTGGTTTTAAATATTTCAGTCACTTTCTTATACATTTGATGTCTTTGATTCTCAAAGCCTCTCATGATTCTTGCTTTTGTGTCAAATCATGATTACAATCACCTGTTGATATCATGTGTTTGAAATCACAATTATTTATTTTTTTTACATCACTACTAACCCTATATTTCCCCATCCCACTTTTTTCTGTGTCCACTGATAATAGAATGGAAATTAAATGCAGGAATGGATGTTTATTACCAATTAAATCAAGCTGATCAGACAAAACATGAAATATTTAGGGTTCATACTTTCTGTAATAACACAAATGTCATGCACACTGTATTTTTGTATCTTTTTCTGAAGCTAAAAGAAGCAAGCAGCTGAATGTTGTAGTTTAATGGTAAATGCAAGCTGCAATAACCATAATTTGATCTCAATGTTACACACATTGATGCAACACAGGTTGTGAGCTTGGCTATTAACAGCCATGTAAGTAATTTAGTGTAAATTCCATTCATGGAATTTATGTAGAATGTTGACCTGGGGCAAAATATAAAAACGTCCATATGAGCAGTTGTGGTTCAGTGGTTAAGTAACTTTACTACTGAGGGGTAAAAATGTTTTTACTGTCCAACTTCCACTGCCGGGCAACTAGTGCAAGGCCCTAAACATTCTGTGTGAACTGTATTGTACTATGTGCAAGACTGTATAAAAAGACAGGTAAGAGCATAATTAATTGACCATACCTTTCTAAAAGGGGTTCAATCCAGCCAGTCACACACTCACAGTGGCAGTCCAGAAAGGTAAGCACTTCTCCTGTGGCATAGGTAGCCCCAATGAGCCGGGCTCGAACAAGACCCTCTCTCTTATTGGTGCGGATGAGACGCACTCGCTCCAGTTTACTCATGTACTGCTCCAGCTCTGATTTCAGATAACCTGTAATTCCCATCAGAGCATAGTGAGCTTATCCCCATCATAAATCAGGGACTACCTGTAAATGATTCATTCTTATATGAAAGTTAAAGTGGACTTGATTGAGGGTTGTGTTATTATTTGCCATTTGCAAACAAAAATCTTGTCTTGTCTGTGTTTCATAAATACTCTCTCGTCTTCCAATTCTTGGCAAAATGTTTAAGAAAGTATTGTCAATCCAGTTAAATGATTATCCTAACGCTAACCATAATCAACGAAAAATTCTGTCTGGCTTAAGATCCTGTTACAGCACTGAAATTGCACTTCTTAAGGCATTAAATTATTTAAGAAATAACAGTGGCAAGAGTAACGTGTTTGGATTCTGTTAAGATTTAAGAGTTGATCATGAAATTCTATGTGATTAGCCGCAAAACTGGGCGGACCTCTCTGGCCAAGTCTTAGACTGATACTGATTCAGTTTAAGTAGTCATGACCATTACGTTGCAATGTTTGCTTGTACTTTGATACGATGTGCAATAATCTTAAGAGGACCTTTACTTTATAATTCCACTTGCTGCTGTAATTAAAAGGAAGAGCACTGATTATCACCAGTATGCAGATGATACACAGCTTTATACATCCCCAACTCAAACTTCTTGCAAATCAGTCAGCTCACTTTTCAACTGCATTAGCGATATCAACATGTCTTTTCTGCAGTTGAACAAAGAAAATATTATCATTATTGGAAGTTAGGCACCATGCCTGGGTCCCACCAGAGCGCAGTAACTTCCTCCATCACTTAGTAATTAGGAGACGATGTGCCTTCAATAACTTATCGCTGAGGACTCATTATCTTAAATCAATTTCTTTATTTAATTTAGTAATAATTTATTTATTACTTATTTAAAAATGTATCATTATTAAATTGTATTAGTTACTTAATTTTACTATTACTACAACTTAATTAACATCAACATCTAGGCCACCCAAGGAGGATGGGTTCCTTTTTGAGTCTTGGTCGTCCCCCAAGGATTCTTCCTTGTATATTCAGGGAGTTTTTCCTTTCCCACTGTCGTCCTAGGCTTGTTCAATTTGGGATTGGCCTTTTAAGATAATATTATATTATAAAGCTGCTTTCAGACAATGCACCGTTGTAAAAAGCACTATAGAAATAAATTTGAATTTGACAAAGAAACGTTTTTCTAGAACCTATGAATTAGGAAACTGCAAGACAATCAATGGGTGAATGAGGCATTATTGATTACATTAAAAAAAACAAAAATCACATTAGTACTGTTAATAGAAAGAAACCTGATTATGACATCACCACATCTGGGCTAGACTACTGTAATACTCTTTCATCGGCTCCAACTAAATGCTATATGACATACCGTCAAGAAGTTCAGAATGCCGCTGTGATGTGAGGTGCATTAGAAAAAATGCAGAAAGTGTGTGATTAATTTTTTGCCACATTTGAATGCAACGTTTGAAGCTATAAACGTTATTCGGAATGTGAACAGGCTCGTTGTCAATAAGTTTTTTTTTGCAGTTTAACATGCATTTTGAAAGATACAGTTATGATACAGCTCATAACATGAAGTAGGATAGCTTTTAACATTACCAAGATGAATCACTTAGTGAGCTGAAATGTTTGCACTTCAAATGCTCCAACACAGAGCCTGGATTTACAAATACAGTAGTACAAGTGCCATCATTTTTGGAGTTAAGCATAAAGTGCTCTTACACTTTTCATATTTTGTTCTCAGGGCTGCCTGTTAGCAGGTAATTGTGTAGGGCTGAAATGCAGTAATTTTTGTGATACGGTAATTTTCATGGCAGGGAATGACTTAATACAAATTGCCACCACAAACTGAAGCAACAAGCTTTGTGAAAACAAAAATTTGTGCCGTTCTCAAATTTATGGCCACAGCTATAAAGTAAGAAGTAATATCAAAACATTCCTAGTAAGTAAGAAACAAGCATGCTGACTTTACAGACAAGTTGACTATAAAATTCATTTCCACCTAACATGGTCATGATTTTAGTTGACAAGATCACCTTAGCTAGAATGAACCCTGGTGTCGCAACAAAAAAGCTAATAGGTGGGTCTCTGTCCTCTTTCAATTTAACTCTGATGTGGTTTGACTAATGTATGAATGCAGGATTGACCAAAGATGTCACTATCAGCATCAGTGGCCATTTCAGTGACAAACGATGCTGTAAGATGACGATGCTAACCACCTTGTCACCATGCTGCTCCCATAGATGTGTAAATTAACCAAACACAGTAAGTGTCGTTATAAGAATTGACTCGTAATTCATTTATAACATAGCAGTCATGACACAAATGCAATTCTGGCTGTAGTAAAGGACTGCACTTGATTCTTGATTCTTCATTCCATATGAAAGAATACCTAAGGATACCTGCTTCTTAAATGCAATGTGTTCTTTTACGTGCATAACGAAAGAATTACACTGTAGGCACTTTTCATTCATCATTAGCTTGTAAAAAATACCAACACATAAAGAAATCCCATGCGTCTTGAAAAACCAAGAAGCTGTCCAGTTGCCTTCAACTCAACACTCAAGTCTACTATGACTTGAATGACTGAGAACTTACACAGACATTTTGACATATTTTGGCTTGATGTTAAGAATGTCACTGTGAACACAATATGAGCCAGAACTAAAAAGCAACACTTTTATTTTCTGCTTGGTCGAGACCAAGTGAACCGAACTAGAAGTATGAACACACCCTGAATTCCAAATCCTGCTCCTGTCTGATACTATATGTATGTTCTCACCTCTATCACTTAAGTCATCAATGAGTATGACCTCTTTCAGCAGGATGGCAGGCGTGGTCTCCAGTACACTGTGGACAGTTCTCAGCAGGGTCGACCAGGCTTCATTATAGAAAGCTATGATCACTGATGTGGTGGGAAGGCGACGGATGTCGTACTGCTTGGTTCTACACCTGTCAAAATACAGACACACACGATTGGCACATCAAGCATTTATTGAAAAGCTTACCTTTGCAACAAGATGTACATCAAGGCCCAATTACTAATGTAATGTAAATTACACACACACACACACACACACACACACTAAAAGCATGACTGGAACAATAACATTCACATTGTACCCAAATCCTAAACATTAACAGACACACTGTAGAACCAAATTATAAATTTAAGTTTTACCATAAATTGAAAATATGGAATTAATTATTTAATTTAAATGTATATATTTAAAATATATGTTTGTTTAAAGTTATCTTTTTTATTTAGAAAATGAACAAAACATGAAGTTTAAACATAAAATTGTATGCCGTGTATGTACAGATAAAGTTCACATAATAAAATGGACTATGGTGGCCTAGCGAATCTCAACCAGACGGTCCAAGGTTCAAATCCCATCTCTGCCAAGCTGCCACTGATCCTTAGGCAAGATGCTTAACCAACAATTGCTTAGATTGGTCATTCTGGATAAGGGTGTCTCTTAAATGCTGTAAATCTGTAAAATCCATGATATATACAAATAGGGGTCAAATGTCTAAGGTCACAAAATTATAAACTACTACTTATTTTCCCTTTTATTTTATTTCATTGTATTTAAAGCATAAATACAAATGTTTTTCAATACAATCAATAAAATAATACAATGGACCTTAATTTCAGAATGTATAAATATTTGGCATGTCCCCCCTTTACTGTACTGACAGTGAACACACAAAGTACTGTGACCTACACACATTTGCCAAATTTGATGGAACATGTTCTCCCAGCATGATTTGACAATATTCCAAAGAGCATCTTGTGATGTTATTGAATGCTTAGTCTTTAAGTGCCCCCATAAATGTTTGATGGAATTTAGGTCCGTTGGCTGTGGAGGAAATTTTAGACAGTTTGATAGTCAAGCTTCACCCAAAGTTAGTCCTTGACAATCAAACAATTACGCTGACTATATGATTTGTACAGAAAGAACATTATATAAACTAAAAAAAATGCTAAATAGAAGCATTTGCACTGGTGGTCTTAGACTTTTGGCCACAATCGTATTTTAGTAAAAGTGAATTCTATTAAAATACAGTGCAATCTAAAAAGCGAGATGTTTTCAGCACTTAAAAATACAGATCTGTATGTACAATGAATAGACTCCTAGCACGTCAGTTATCTGAACCATTTTCACAGGAATCTGGGGAATAGATGCTGGTGCGTGAGAATGCCAGTGCAACAGAGAAGCTACAGAATCCTTGATTAAACAGAATGTGACAGCTTGAAATTCCCAGAGCGCCACTGGACTTGGTCCAAAACATTAAAAGTACAGATGCTGCACTCAATAAAGTCCAAACATCGCAAGAGACCATGTTGTCTTTAAAGAATACTCATCAAACAAGTGTTATGAAAGAGAGACTCCAATGACAGCCAATAAAAGGTAGTTACTGGAAAAACTAAGTGACTTGGTGACAAGTCCTGACTTGTAAAAAGCAATTTGAAAGCAAACAACATTTTACAAACAATAATTCCATGCGATGCAGAAATGATTTGAAACGGGCAGAAGCACAAAAACAAGGGAGACAAGCCCATTTCATTCCATACTTACAGAAAATGAGTAATCAGTTTCCTAATTCCAGCAATAGGAAGGTCAGAGACACGCAATCAGTGACTAAAGCATCATAAGATGTTGAGATAATGGAATGCATGAAAGTAAGGGCCACAAGGGTGAGCTAGTATGAACATGAAAACTGGGTTTCATTAGAGTGACACAGTGTTAGATAAAACCAGACACAGTGACTGCACTGGACTCGCTGGGGGGACATGGCAGAGGGACATGCACATGTGGAAAGTTGCTGGGGTATGTTCAGGAAAAAAAATTTGTAAACAAGAACTTTATTTTCCAATTTTTATTTCCAGATTTATTCTAGCTTTTGATGTTAGTTTAGTCACTGCACTAGACGGATGATAAATGGGCTAGGCAAATATTAGTATACTGCATCCTAGGAGTGGGCGATATGGCCCTAAAATAAAATCGCAATATTTTAGGATACGTTTGCGATAACAATATATTTGGCGATATATTTCAACAACAAACAACAGCAGCAAAATGTTGTGTCATTTTTTTACTTATCACTTTTTTTGAGTTTCCCCCTTTTGTTGTTACAGACCATAGCTTACATATTACTGTAGTTTGTTGTACATCAAATAACAGCCACACTACTAAAGTCGCTATAGTAACTATAGATGCCATACTCTGTAAATGCATTACATTGTTACATATATCGATATGGATGTTTTTTATTGTTTAAAAAATTATTCAGGTATTATCGCGAAATATACAATGTGGCACACCCCTACTAAACCCTCACTAATCACTTTATTAGGTACACACTTATTGTCCATCTCATCAGTTCCACTCCCAGAATAGATTAACTTTGTAGTTCCACATTTACAGTCTGTAGTCTATCTGTTTTTATACATACTTTGTTAGTCTGTTTTACTCTGTTTACTAACGGCCAGAATTCCCACAGATCAGGTACTATTTGGGTGGTGAATCATTCGTAGCACTACAGTTACACTGACGGTGGTGTCGGTGTGTGTTTTGCTGGTATGAGTGGATTCGACACAGCAGATCTGCTGGAATTTCTAAACACTGATGCACTCACTCCCCACTCCACCTAATAGATAGTAGCTTATCTGTTGCATCATTCTCAAATCGTTCCTCAGTGCTAACAGAACACCGTCATCAGGACACTGGTAGCTGAACATTTTTGGTTGGTGATCCATTTTCAGTACATCAGTGACACTAAGGTGTTTTAAAAACTCCAGCAGCACTGCTGTGTCTGGTCCTTTTATACCAACTCACACAAATCAACACACCAGCAGCACATCAGTATACAGGAATAAAGGTGGAATACTGTAGAGTCTGTAATTGTAAAACTAAAGTCCATATTTATGGTAAATGAGAGCAAAAACAAGGAGGTATACCTAATAAATTGATCAGCAAGTATTTATTTTCTCAAAGATTTGATCATATTTGGCTGTAATAATGAACCTATTCATAACTAAATGGCTTAGTTTAGATTTTATTTACTCTGGTGCACTACATCACTTGGAGTCTGTGCTGTGTGTGTCTTGCAATGGTGGTATTTAATCATGTTTATGTCTAGCAAACAATTAAAACACAAAGGTTCTTGACCACCTCGGAACTCGAATTTGGTTCTCAATGCATTTGTGGAAAAAAAACGTGTCTTGGCACTCATCAATTGTCTGGCACTTGCTTAAACTTGCACTAGTTCAGTCTTCCGTCTCGTTTTAGCCAATCATCAGATCACAGTGATTCAGATTCACCGTAGCTCTCGCACAGTGCAGATCTTCACTGTTTCTGTGTTTTTCTACAGTACAGTGTTCTTAGTGCAAGTTACCATGGGTCTTAAAAAGGTAATGACTACAAACAACTTACAGAAGAACTGTGAGACCTGAAGCACAGTATAATACCCTCCTGGCAACATAGACACATACCTAGGGATACTTTAGATGCAAAAAAAAAAGGCAAACGCCAAGCATAAGTCTTTGGTTTTTGGAGAGACTGGGACAGCAGCACTAACTACTGTACCATCATATATGCATGTTTTTGAGATAATTTCCATCTAGGCAAATTAATTCCTTAGACTGTATTTTAGATAGGGGAAGATTTTAGTTTTATATGATGATAATGTGGTGGATGGTAACAGTTCATATAGACTGGAGTAACTTTTAGGAAATGCTCATATCTGTATTTAGGAAAACTACACG
>JAUZSU010173976.1:0-12965 GCA_034780255.1 Parotocinclus maculicauda | reverse complement strand
TTAAAATGTCTTTACTCAGTATAACATCACTACAGTAGTGTTGTAATGTATCTGATAAGTCTGACCAGATCTAACTGTTATCCAACAAGGATATTATTTACAATTAAAATTTCATTTTTATGTGGTTTGACTGCTGTATTTTCATAACCCAACCAAGTGCAAAGAGGGGGGGGCGCCGATAATATGTTTGCATACACCTCAGAAAGTATGTAGTTGCACCCCTGCATAGGTTACTGCTATTGTACGGTGGTAGGTGACTGTCACCAATCACTACAGAGCTGCTGATGAATGGTTCTGGGGTAAATACTGCTGGAGTGTTGCTGGACTCTAGTTTAATGAATACTGCTGGGTACTGTTGCTGTCATGTTCTACCATCAAGCCACTGTTGTGCTATAACGTCTTCAGGACCCAGCCATATTTGACTGTGAACACAAAGGACTAAATGTCAATTCATGTGCAAAACAGGGTTACATTTTTTTGTGATCCCCAATCTCCCAACCTCTTACCGACCATGGTCACCATTCTGCTCTGTGATGACCTGTGATTTAAGAGACAGGCAAACAATTCCAGTACACCAGCCAATAGACTTAAATAATAATAAAAACAAATAATAAACAAGGGGTCAAGCTAGGTACAAATATTATATCATAGGCAAATGAGGGTCAAAAGCCAGGTAAGCAGTCAAGTAACAAAAGATAGTTTTGTCATTAGGCAAGGAAACAATAGACAAATGTAATTGTCTTAAGGTGTCTCTGATCAATACTCAGGGGAATCTGCATGCTGGGAACTGTAGTCTTGAGAATCCATGTTTGTAGTTCTTGGAATCATAGTCTGTACTTTTCTGACAGATTTAAGCCAGGCCAGAAATCTTGTTCAGTCCCATTGGTTGTATGCACAGAATGACTTTAAGCACTGGCCTCCCTCTTGGTTCACCTGTTCCACCTGGCAGTTCTACTGTATAAGGAATACAGACACAAAACTAATGCCCAACCTGATGCTGAACCCCCTCCTTAACTGTGACGTGACCTGCATCCCTATGCCATATTCCTGGTCATACTCCTATATGTCCTGTGGTCAGTGGTATGTGGGTCAGATTATTTATCCCTTCCGTAAGCTTAGAGCTTTATGCACATATTTTTACCTCTGGTACCGGATGTAGAGTGTGCTTCATGTTATAACACTTAATCTCCTGCACCAACTCCCATTATAATGCTCCTACGATACATGTATTTGGGATTATGTGTTGGCATGGGGTCTATTCCAGAGAAAACATCAACCTTCCCCTTTTTGAAACAAGGTAAATGATATGAAATGATGACATTAAACCTAATAAAGAAACAGCTCTGGATGTTACGAAGCACAAAAATCCTTGACACATGGCGGGGTTCCCATCGTGCTTGTTGGGTAACAAGATGTATTTGTTTGGGGCATCAAGAAAGAACTTGTATTTATTGTTGAGGACCCTGCGGGTGCTGACAATTGTTGAAGTGTGCAGTCAGTTCTCTTCTGGTACATAACATACATGCTTGATGCCAGTCAGAATTTCCTGTTGCTTTCATAGGTGGGAAAAGTATAAAGGGTCAAGATCCAGACATGCGGTATTGTAATAACAGGTGCTTGGTATCACTAGGCAAGGAAACACAAGATGGATACTTTGTGCTAATATGTTGGAAGCTGGGGCTCACATGTATTTACATAATTGTTTTCAGGTGCCTCAAAGTAGCCTAATCAGTTGAACCTGCATTCTGGGAACTGTTCTCAGGAATCCATGTTTGTAGTTTTTGGTGTGAGTCAGCCATAGTCTGTGCTTTCATGATAATAGACTAATTAATTGCAATTTAATTTAGAATCCACTGTACTAACTGCTCACAACCAATGAATAGTAAATAACTTTTCACCATGATTTTAAACATGTTTTGTGGATTTGAAAAACATGCTGCTGGAAGTAATGCAGAATATACAGTCATTTATTATAAAGGCTATTTTAAATTATTTAATAAGAATATCAGTAAATGTGGTATTCCAATATAACAAGTACAGTATTTGTAAGGGAATCAAATATTTAAACAGGTCCCATCAAATGTATAAAATATTTTAAGTATTACATAAAGGGATTGATCCTGGGTTAAGGCAGAGATAGGGACCCTAATAGTGCAGTATGAGCTGCATTTTTCACAAAGAAAAGAAAGACAGCACACCCTCGGTAGCGAAATATACACAGACCTAGGCCAAACCAAAAATTGACAGTGGCTTCAAAGCATTTATGTACTACTGGGATGTGCTGACGTGTTGAGCTTGCCCACCCACAGCATCTGTTTGTGGTCAACCAATGCAATATTAATCATGACCACTGTCACATAGTTTTTTTTCTGGTTCTCTACTTTAATTAAGGTTCCTGTCGAATCCTGGGGCAAGACCCTGTCTTACAAAGAAGAAGAGGAAGATTAACTTTGTGTGTATGTGTGGGGTGGGGGTTGATGTTTCTATTACATTCCCCACATGGATAGAAAAGAACAGACATTTTGTACCTTGTGGGGATATTTTGCTAGTCCCCAGTGGGGAAAACTGTTTTGTTTTTTTTCAATGAAACTGCAACTTTTGTTTGTTAAACCAAGAGTTATTAAAATTAAGGGATATTTCATTATGAGACATTTCAATTTAACTTTTGTCAGTTATATTAACTTTAATTATTAATAATATTATATTATGCCAATGAAAAGTCCCCACCAGGAAAATTAATCAAATGTGTGGATGCGTTTTAGACATGGCCACAGGTTCAAACAAGTCATGATTGGCTCTCAGTGAGATAAAGAGACACCATTTAATAGTATAGTTAGTATGTGCTTAGCAAGGTGGCACAGTGTTTAGCGCAGTCACCTCACAGCTCTAGCGATCCCTGGTTCGTTTCCAATGTGTGGAGTTTGCATGTTCCCCCTGTGTCTATGTGGCTTTTCTCCAGTACCCCACTTTCCTCCCACATTCCAAAGACATGTTTCTCTAGACAGTCCCGTTGTGAGTGTGTGTGCATGTGCCTGTGATGTTTTGGTGCCCTGTCTAGGGATGGTTCTTGCCCTGTGCTGCTGATTAGGCCCTGACTCGCCACAACCTTGTGTTAGATTAAGCAGAAAACAAATGGATCACGTTTTTAACATGAATAAACTACATTTGTTTTAATACTGTTGTCCTTTGAGATAATTAAAAAGCCATATAAAAACAGATGTTTGTTTATTTACTACTAAGTATGTCAAGTTAATACTTATGCTTACAGCATTATCGTCAAGCAATTAAAGGCCTTTAATTGTAAAGGGTCACCTTTGTCACAGTGATGCTTTCTGACTTAATGACAACTGAGAGCTTCTCAATAATGGAAAATAATTCCAACATGGCACCAGCCTTTGAAAGTTTCCCTTTTTTCCTCTTTCAAGGGGCGTGTATGGATTGTGCATATCTTGTGTTGTATCACTCAGTTGGTTTGGTATCATGGGACTGCTGACTTTGATATTTCTTTCTTCTGCTCCACTTGCAAAAAGGAGCAGCAGCTTTACTCATTCCTGAATTGTTTATTTATTTAATTATGTTTCATTGATTTAATTATTTGTATTTTAGCTTATTTTCTAGGCCAAGGATGGACTTACTAAAATAAAATTAATTTGTTTATTTTTTGTCACAGATTGCTTTGGCATTGTGGATAAATTGAATATTTTGCTAAAAAAATTTAAATGCTGAAGTGATTTCAGTAAGCCGCTGCTTATTCTATAACATATAATTGCGCATATTCAATTAGCAAGCCACTATATGCACAATGCAAGCAGTAATTAAACCAAATCTACTTTGCAATGATCAAAGCAATTGTTACGACTGCATTCCCCATAATGAAAGGTGAGCCATTCAAACGGTTATTAGCCGTAAACAGTATCACTCATACTGAAAACAGTGGGAAAACGGTGCCAATCTGACAGCCTAATAAGACCAACTAATTTACAGGTTAGACTGCAGTTCAAATTGCAGCTGACCCATCTAGGAGACCATAGACAGAGAGGCAATTAAATGGAAGTGTCTCTTTATTGATGCAAGAGGGCAAGGTGTGTTGTTAGGCCTTGACCCCCCTGCTGAGCAGTGAACACTCCCATACAAACAGATTAGGCATGTAAGAACATTTGAGCTGCCAGGCTAGAAAGAGCCATGGCTAGGTTTTATTCTCCTGCCGCACTGTATGATACAGTTCCAGAAATCTTATTTCACTACACATTCACAAAAAAAGAAATGTCTCAATAACAGCACAACATATCTCCATTTTCCTGGACCTCAAAATGCATAGGATTATTACACAAGAATACAGTGTAGACAGATTTGCTTTTCCATTGATACAAAGGCATAATATTCAGAGGACATGAAATAAAAAATAACTGCACAGCAGTAAGAAGGTCATTGTCGAGTATATATACTTTTCTTACATACTATGGAATAGCATAGAAACAAATAATAGACAAGGGATATAAGGGAAATAAGGGATAGAACACATATGGAACACCCTGTGCTACTCAATACTTCTATTGAAGATTCTCCTCTTGGACCATGAATAAAAGCAAAGCTTTGGGGAAATGATTTTACATTCACAGCCGCTACTTCAGTTTAGTTTAATCTAAGCTTGTTCCCAAAAAGACTACAAAAGCACGCACGCACACATACGTACAAACCATGGGCTCTCAAGAGATACACACACTATAAAAACTGCCTTTTACTTCCTTACATGGGGTTAGCCTGTTGGCACATTGTGACTACGGCACAAAATTGATCACTTACTCACGGTCAAAACCACAACTGCAAATACACTGCAAGCGCCCTATGACTAAAACTCGCCATCATCACTGAATATCGTTAATAAAATTGAACAAAACTAGTAACATTTGATATCGTTAAGGCACATTTTGGTGAAAGAAAGGCTGAAGAAGTCTTATGTTGAGCTATAGGGGCTTGGTCTCTGATTGGGAATTGGAAATGAAAAATAAGGAATACTGCATGCATGGTTAAAAGCATGGCATCAGTAGCCAGCATGCAATTAAGATCAAACGCATATCCCACTGCTTTTATTAAAGCACAGGAAAATTGAGTGGGCAGTGCCAACCGCCACAAGGCTTCATCACAATGCGCCACACTGTTCAGCAGCCAAGAGACCATGAACAAACTTCAAAAGGGCTCCTACCGCTCGTACCATTTATCTGGCAGTACAATACAGGGCAAAGGGAGCCCCCAGAGATAAAGCTCAAGAAGGACATCAAGTTGGATAATCTTACAGTCCAATTTTTCAGACAAAAATCTTAATTGTTATCATGATATGTGACATCTCAAACTTTTAAAAGGGTACTTTAAAATGTCTAAATCTCTACAACATTATACACTGTATTGTAGTATTTGGTACATACAATTACATCAATTAGAGGCAAACCCACAACTGCTGAAACAAACACTGCACAAGTACCATGGAGTTTAGTACCAATTATCAGTTCCTAAATTTATAGGACTGAACAACTCCGATATTTGATACAGAATGAAAAAAACAACAACAATACTAACAGATTAAAGCTGCTTAAGATATTTAAATTGGGAAACTAAATAACAAAATACTTTTCGGTACTATGCACAGCGTTCCAGGGACTATAAGCAGAGCTCTTTTAAAAATGTGATACTCAAATTCTATGCATATGAAGGAAACCCTATCGAATAGCTTATTAAAATTAGGACAGGCTTCTATGTAAGAAATTAATTTTATCGTTTGATTCAGTTGCAGCAATTCCTTTACTAAATATAGAAATTCTGCAATCAGCTTTCGAAACGAATTATCATTGACCTCTGGTACCTTGAACCATAAAATATAACCACCAACATATGACATTCAAGACAGATGTCTCAAGAACATACAAACAAATAACCAGATTTCTGAAGTATAAAAATGACATCCACTTTGTTGACAGACCTTTCTAGAAACTATTGCCTAAACAAAATGTCTTTGTGCTGTTTCACTGAATTAGAAGCGTGTAAAGGAAATGTGCTATTAATCATAATATTGGCTTGTTCAGTGGTCCTTCTGATGAACGCTGACACCAGGAATCTCACAAGTTCAAATCAATACCAACACCAGCAAACCCTGCTGAAAAAAATCTGCTGCCAGCCAATTGTTGTCAGATGTTGTTTGCTTGGACAAAGTCATGACATATATTTAAGAATACTCAACTTAGTTATGCATGCATACATACAGAAAACTGAGTCACTCCCTTTTGGTCAGAAATTAGGCATCCTGTGTGTGAGCAATCCCTCAGCAGTCAGCGCGCACACACGCACACGCGCGCGCACACACACACACGCACAGACAGACAGACAGACACACACACACACACTCCCTACATATACAGACAGGCATTAGAAACTCAATCAACACAAGGCTGTTCATTTAAAAAGTTATGTGTTCCTTATAAAGCTTTCCGCATAAAGACTGCACATTTGAAAAAAATAGATAATACAATTCTTAAAACTCTTTTTTTTTCTCTACACAGGAAGAAATTGAACATCTGATTATATTTATATGCTAATTACACTTTAAATTATTCCTTTTTCCACCCAGACGCTTTAGCCCAACATGGCCACTGGCAGTCTAATTCCACGTATGCCCTGTTCTCATTCTCTTCCGTTCCATCTATCTCAGCGTGGCAGGGTTAGAGAGCTGTCACTTTGCTCTCGAGCGCAGCAGCTATCTGCTGGAGTCGCAATGTCAGCTGCTTACTTTGTGCTGCAGGGTCTTCATCCAAAGCCAGGACTATCTGGAAAGATAGTAAGAGAGATAGAAAGAGATGATGAGTGCAAGTGAGTTAAAAAGAAAAAAAATCTTAGATTAAATCAGCTCCACAGGGAAGACATAAAGGTTTTAAATCCTATAGAGAAAAAATAAGGCTTGGGAAATTCTATTTGCACCATGTCCTCTATTAGCATCCATCCTGAGAATAATGCATACGTAAGCATATTTACCTCTTTATAGTATTTGCTGGCATACCGATACAGCTGATGGAGGGCAACTTGTGTATTCAATTTATCAGTATGGGCCTACAGGACAGGAATGGATCATTATTAACCAGTCACACAGTAAGCATTTAAGGAATTAGAGGAAAGTGGAATGAAGACACTCTTACCCGTGACACTTCAGCTAAGTGCGTGTTCATGTCTTGGTCGCTGACTGACACCATTAATCGGATCCCTTTGTAGTAACTGTGAAATTGACACACCACTTTGGTACTGAACCATACTGTTGTAAAACTACAGATGTTTTCATGCCATTGTTATTTATTTAAAATGGTGTTGTGATACTTAAGCACAGGAAATCTGTGCTATTCATTTCATTAAAGAGCTCTGCTAGATGTTAGTGCGTCACCAAAATATCAAGGGAGCTTAAGTTTATGCAAATGAATCCATCTCCTGCATTTCATTAGTCAGTTGGGCAAAAAGTAGAGTGGTATTCATTATGACATTTTATTGGGTGATGTTGTGAAAAAGTTAATTAATTCCACTTCAAAAAGTCACGTTTTTTCATTTTTATTGCATTGCATTGTGTAACTGTATATAGCTATATGTAACTTGTTAGAAGTTTGAGTTAGCCAACCAAGTGGATATTGGTGGCTCACCTGCATCCATAATTTAATTCTAAGTAAGGATGAGCTTAAGGTTAAATAAATATACAAACGTGCAAACAGCACCATGCAAATTTAATAGACATGTTCCATATGATTTAGTCTTATTTTCTCTTAATAAAGGATGCACAGGTTTTACACATAGTATCATTTTGGGGCTAGTGCAAGTTTAAATTACTGGATCAGATTTGACTTTCAACCTCAGACAGTCCATGCCTTAAAATCTGTATTTTACTTAAAGTGAATTTAATGACACATTATGGACACTCCTACTTAGCACAACAATTCAATCAAAATGTATTGGTGGCTTATATATGATGAATGGATGATTATAATAATATCACTTACTCATCCACCATCTTTTTGTATGTGGAGATCTCCTTTGCATAGAGAAGCTTGTTGCTAGGGGAGTCCTGTAAACAGATACAAAAATATTTTTTGAGTTTGTACTGATCTGAAACCAAGCCTTCCTTGTTAAATCATATTATTTAGATATTTAGGTGAATAGCAAATTGACAACAGAACAGTGGAGCAACAGAGCACTTGTGTCTCACCCTGCTGAGTTTATGTTCAGATTTAGTGCAGGCATCCATGAAGGTCTGAGCAATGACCGATAACGATGCATCAACCACTTCTGTCACGTGGACGTCAAAGATGAAATGAGGGTTCTTTAAAATATTCACCCAGAACCTTAGAGGCAGACTGCATGCACAGAGAGAGGGGAGGGGGTGAGATTGAGAGAGAGTGAATGACCTTAACACAACTTGAGACAATGAGGCCTTAATCAACATTTCTTGCAGTGTCTGCAATTCCCAACAGACTGATACAGAGAACTGTTCAGATGCAGGAAGCTGGAAGGGGATTTATTAAATCTGCTTCAGTGGAACACTGCCGAGCTCATCAGCTCTTCAGATCCAATGCCCGCGGTTACATAAAAAATATATCCATATTTAGCTCTATGCCTGAGTGCAAAACTTTACTAAAATTGACTATTAGGTATAGCTTGAACTTGACTGAAATAAACCGAGCAACCACACCAGTCATTTGCTGCTCTTGAGTAAAAGTTGAAGACCAATTACAAAGTTGAAGAACCATGCCAAACACCAGCACAATATTATAAAATATCTACTGAAACATCACTGACACTGGGTAAAGTATGATCAGTTTTAAATACTGGTTTAAATCAGATATGGAAAGTAAGTTACCACTGTAGTTTTTACACTGTAAAAATATAGCCGTTTACCTTTAACTGAGGCTGAATCGAAATAATTACTACAATTTCTACTATGCTACATTTATTTTTCTTACAATTTAAAATAGTTTAAAAACGTTAAACCAACATTTCTTTTAACCTCATATAAAACGTATTTTCTGTTTTAAATGCCAGTAAAATAAAGCCTTTTGTTTCCTTAAAACAGTTCAGCCACCTACGTAATTTAGAATAGGGTTTATGAATTACCCATCTTCATAATGGGATACAACAATCATCACCCCAGCCCCTACTCTGACTCTAAAAATTACATCTGAGCAGACAATTAGAAGTTATAGTTAGACTAAATGCAAAAGTAAGGATTTTGGTAATACAGCATTCCTTTTTCAACAAAATTGGTATTTCCTATAGCTTTTTCAATAGCTGTGATAACTGCTGCGGAAACCTATGGCTAAATTTTTCCTATGACTGATTTCACTCATCAGTATAACCATACCATGCCATGCATGCTGTCAGTTAATTTGGTACATTGGCATTTAATACCTAGTACTACGCATTCTCTTTTTTCATTGATAAATTTTCCAACCATGCCATTGTTTCAGTATCTATAACACTGCAGTCATAATATTTGACGTACACACGTGTATATACACACGCTATAACAAAATAAAATGTGCAGGAACTATGTCAGGCCTGTTCATGATGCTGTCATGCAGTTAAAGTTAATTAATTGAGACAATTTTGGAGCGTATGCTGGCTCAGTGCATCCCTCTATGCTGCAAGGAAACAATAGCTCGAATAAAACGAGTGCATAATAGCTTCACAATTAAATTAACAAGGGACATAATTACCATGTTTGTTTAGTATATTATTTTTTTAATATGAGAGGTCTCTGCTGTATTAATAAAAACAAAACAAGCATACAAAGCCAACACTCTGATGATATTATTCGTCATCCGTATTCATCGCTCTTGCCATCGTCAGCCTTCCCTCGGCCACAACAGCTCATCAGCGGGAGTAAATAAACACGGAGCTGACATTAATTTATGCGGCATGGTCTTGAGAGGGGACAAGATGTTGAATATAAAATAACCGGTCGCACTCCTGCAGGACAAGAGTGAATGTTAATGTGTTAGTATATCTGAAATAATGCCAATCTTATAGGCATAGTGTGCAACCTGTGGGACATCTGGTGTTCTATCCAGAGACATGAAATGAGTCCATAGGCCCAAATGGACAATATTTGTCCTGGGTGATAATGGAGTTGGGGGTTCCGTGGTTTCCAACGGATCTATAGTCAGAAACATGCTATACACTGATAGACATTCTAATAACCCTCCACACACCCACACTTACCTGTTGGTCTTCCAGATGTGTATTGTCTCTTCGTCCACATTTTCATGTTTTAATGCCTGCTCATCCAGAAAGTCAAAAAAGTATTTAACAGCAGGTGGAACCTCAGTTCCTGAACATAGAACACTGCGGAAAAAGTCATCCACAAACTGCTGCAGGGTGCCCTAAAACACACAAACATAAGTGTTTTTCCAATCAGATCATCATAAAGATGACTTTGAACTAAACACACAAATATACACAATGCTTATGCTAGGGAAAATAATAATCAGCCCCATGTGGAGTCAACAGAGTCCAGAATTTTTGGCACCCATGACATAATGCCCTATAATGCTTAATGATTAATTATGAAAAAATATAATAAAAGGAATCTCTACAAATCCTCCTACAGTGGTGCTTGAAAGTCTGTGAACCCTTTAGAACTTTTTCTATTTCTGTATAAATAGGACCTAAAACATTCAGATTTTCACACAAGTCCTAAAAGTAGATAATGAGAACCCAGTTAAACAAATACAACAAAAAGATTATACTTGGTCATTTATTTATAGAGGAAAATGATCCAATATTGCATATTTGTGAGTGGCAAAAGTGTGTGAACCTTTGCTTTCAGTATCTGGTGTGACCCCCCTGTACAGCAATAACTGCAACTAAACAATATCTGCAACTAATCAACTTACTATTGCTCAGTCCTGCACACTGGCTGGGAAGAATTTTAGCCCACTCCTATGTACAGAACAGCTTCAACTCTGGGATGTTAGTGGGTTTCCTCACATTAATCAGGTCGCTTCAGGTCCTTCCACAACGTTTCAATGGGATTAAGGTCAGGACTTTGACTTGGCCATTTCAAAACATTAACTTTATTCTTCTTTAACCATTCTTCGGTAGAACGACTTGTGTGTTTAGGGTCGTTATCTTGCTGCATGACCCACCTTCTCTTGAGATTCAGTTAATGGGCAGATGTCTTGACATTTTCCTTTAGAATTCTCTGATAGAATTAATTGTTCCATCAATGATGGCAAGCTGTCCTGGCACAGATGCAGCAAAACAGGCCCAAACCATGATACTACCACCACAATGTTTCACAGATGGGATATGATTTTTTGCAGGAATGCAGTGTGTTTCCTTTCTCCAAATGTAACGCTTTTTATTTAAACCAAAACCTACTCATCCGCCCACAAAATATTCTTCCAATAGCCTTCTGGCTTGTCCTCGTGATCTTTAGCAAACTGCAGATGAGCAGCAATGTTCTTTTTGGAGAGCAGTGGCTTTCTCCTTGCAACCCTGCACGCACACCATTGTTGTTCAGTGTTCTCCTGATGGTGGACTCATGAACATTAACATTAGCCAATATGAGAGAGGCCGCCAGTTGCTTAGAAGTTACCCAGGGGTTTTTTGTGGAGTCATTTTTTGATCGACCGCTACTGGGGAAAGTAACAATGGTCTTCAATTTTCTCCATTTGTACACAATCTGTCTGACTGTGGATTGGTGAAGTCCAAACTATTAAGAGATGGTTTTGTAACCTTTTCCAACCTGATGAGCATCAACAACTCTTTTCCTGAGGTCCTCAGAAATCTCCTTTGTATGTGCCATCATACACTTCCACAAACGTGCTGTGAAGAACAGACTTTGATAGATCCCTGTTCTTTAAATAAAAAAGGCTACCCCCTCACACCTGATTGTCATCCCTTTGATTGAAAACACCCGAGTCTAATTTCACCTACAAATTAACTGCTAATCCTAAAGGGTCACATACCTTTGCCACTCACAAATATGTAATATTGGATCAATTTCCTTAAGAAGTACGTGACTACGTATGATCTTTTTGTCTCATTTGTTTAACTTTTTGTCAAAGCTTGATTCTTTCATTATGAACCCATTGTTTATGTGTTATCAGATGTATGTATTTGGCGATAAAGCTAACTGGTCACACTGTACAATAGGGACAGAAAGTTAACAGCTATTATACAGTTAGCAGTCATTAATTCCCTCTGACTGATAAATTAGTTAGCAATTTCATATCGTTTATAAGAAACAGATAAGTACTCCGCATTTAATCACTAAGCATACTGTGAACTGACATTGTACATAATAATAAGCTGATATAGTGAAGAACTACTAATTATTACACTAATAATATTCTGATAGCATGCTGCTTTGTTACTTATGTGTATGGGTAAACACCTGTTAGTTTTTTAATTTAATGTATTTTTATTTATTATTTATTTATTAAATAAGCTGTTAAGTAATCATAATGCAAAATTCACAGTACATTTGATGACAAAGTGCTAAAAATGCATATTACATAGTAAAAACATAATACACTGCTCACAAAAATTAGGAGATATTTCATTATGGACAACTGAAATATTATTAATTTTTATTAATTCTTAAATCCAATTTATCCAATTCTGTGTTGGCGGAAAGCAGGGACTCTAACGACAACCTGCAGCACAAACCCTAGGCAAGGCACCAATTTATTGCAGGAAACGTGTACGCACAAACACATACTTACACCAGGGAACTTTAGAGACACCTACTGACCAAACATGTCGTTGGATTGTGCGGTTACTCGAGGAAACAAACACTGACATGAGTAGAACATGCAAACTCCACAAAGGTGGGGTTCAGGCCAGTCCTAACCACTTTGCTACCACAATATTATGCATATGCAATGACTACTTAACAGCATAACAGATATTATACAACAGTTAGTTCCGACCTCACA
>JAUZSU010173965.1:0-12968 GCA_034780255.1 Parotocinclus maculicauda | reverse complement strand
AATAAATTTTCAAAACTCTCAAGAAAACTTTTTTCACATGGTCATAATGGGATATTTTGTGTAGAATTTTGAGGAAAAAGATTAATTTAATATAATTTGGAATAAGGCTGTAACATAACAAAATGTGGAAAAAGTGAAGCGCTGTGAATACTTTCCGGATGCACTATATATTAAGTATTATTGCACATTGATGATGTAAAACTCACAAAGTCTTTAGGGAACTTTATAAAAGCCTTAACAAGCTGCAACTATACAGCGCACCATTTTATCAGTAAGAATGATAAGAATTCGGTGTAATTCTAGGCAATATGTTATTTAGACTCAAAGCCCAAACTGAACAAGCTTAGGGTGAAAGTGGTGAGGAAAAACCTCTAGTGTTAAAAACCATAAGGAAGAAACCTTGGGAGGACCAAAACTCAGAAAGGGACCCAACCTCTTTTGGTGGCCTAGATGTTTGTTTGAATTAATAATTTTATTGTAATAGTTTAAATACGCAGTTGCTACGTACAAATGAACAGAGACAAATCTAATAAATAAATAAATGAAAATAGAATAGTATTCTGACAAATTCTAATAAATTACCGTTAATGTAATATTATGAGGAATGTAGAAAGCGTTAAACTATAGCATTCAACTAAAAGTACTGAATAAAATAACGTACAGAATATACGCATCAGGATTATTAAAATAAAATAATCCAGTAATAAACCCAGTTAAAAAAGGCTATAAAACGGGTTATTAAAGAAATTGATCATTTATATATTTTTTGCTATTTAAGAAATCCTTCAAAAATTTCTAAATTATAGCGACAGTACTAATATAGGCTGCTTATTAGTTTATACAGTCTATGATGATTTTCTTAATAATATTATACATAATTCTTACCAGCCTAGACCGAACGGACTGCTGTGAACAACCTAGTAGTGCTGAACTTTGACCCCAAAAAAAATCAACATTTAATTGTCTTATCCAAGCAAAATGCAACTGACTGTACTTTTAGAATGTAGTTTTTAAGATAGTATCGGACATGTCCTTACGCAGGAGGAAAAAAGTACTTTAATTTACACGTCTTGTTTTATTAAAGCCAGAGGTTACAGGAAGAGAAATGAACGGGTTTCATGCCTCTCCATTGCATAGCTGGGTCAGCAGTCCTCATATTTAGGCAGGAAGAATGTTTAGATATTGTATCATGCTTATGATTTGATTTGGCTTTTACAATGTGCAAGTGATGCTCTGCTGAACTGATTTGAAAATAGAGTTGCTTTTTGGTTTGTTTTCTGACTTTTACTTGCATGCATGTCTTTAGATCGACTTCCTCCATTTCTGGGGTTTTCGTAGCCTGTGGTGGAGGCTGCAACGCTGATTGTTACTTGTTCCTTTGAAGCTGTGTCCACCAGTGGCCATTTCCCTCTTCCCTGCAGTTTTATTTCTAAGCCCTTTTATGTTTGATGGCTTTCATCTCATGTTTATTCCAAATCTTTCACAGCAACTAATGGCTTTGGGGTTACAATTATCTTAAAACACATTCTGTGCAGGTGTCAATTCGAAACATATTGCGAAGAAGCATTAGACAAACATGAGCAATTTTCAGTCATGATGTCAAGATGGACACAAAGATGTGAAGCGTGGCAGCTTTGTGAGCCACATGTTCACATGCCCTGTCTCGTTTAGATCTGCAACATTTTCAGTTCACAGATCACACCCACTTGTTCTGCTCACTCATATGTGGACCACATGGGTGCCGTCCCCATTTTAACATCTACGCCCTGTTTCTCTTATAAACTCCTCCACGACTGGCCATGCAGTACTGTTTAGTGTCCTCAAGCTCATGTTACGCTAATGTAGTTGTTGTCCACCCCTGCTGTTCCGCTAATTGTCAGTGCTTGATAACGTGTACATGATCATGTTTGTGTTCCTAAGAAGGCGGCAGAATTTCTCTAACGTTCTTCAATTTGGCCAAAGATAGCAACGGTAATGTGTGGAGAAATGGTTCATTAATACCTCCTTACATCTGGGCAAAGATCTGTGTCATGTAAGGTTAGTTTTTTTTGTACTAAACAGAAATTCTAAGTAAGGGTGAACGTTTTTGGGGGGCCAGCTTTCTAAATGTACAAGAATAACTCCTTTATGGGTGTTGTTAGTCTTTTAAATGTATAATTATTGGTTTGTCACACACACACACCACTTAATAAACTGCTCACAAAAATTAGGGGATAGTTCAAAATGAAATCTCCCATAATGAAATATAATTTTGTTAGCAGTGTACATAATCATAGATCAGCTTTTACTTTCCAACATGCCTTCACAAAAACCTGTAATTACATAACATTGAGACATACACCCTTCTTTCCAAGCTGTGCTTGTGTGCGCTTATAGGAATATGTGACAAAATATCCCCCGATATCTGGAACAGTATACACTGCTTACAAAAATTATGAAATATTACATTATGGGATATTTCATTTTAAAGTATCCCCTCATTTTTGTGAGCATTATAAATTTAGCCGGAACTTATAACTAACCTAATGAAAGAAATAAGAGCAAGGTTATTATCCTTTATCACAATATGCAAAATATTTTTCGCCATGACTCCAAACTTATGTTATACCAAATGTGTTTATGGGAAATCTATTGAAATGGGTCAATAAAGACCCAAGTTTTTTTCATATCTGGCTTTTATATATTTAAATCTTTTTAAATAGGGACTCTGTGGTTTGGGTATTTGGCTACTGACACAAGGGTTTGAGTCCTAGGACAGCCAAGTTTGTGTGGCTGAGCCATTGAGAAAGCTTTGAGTTGCTCTGGGTATGGGTGTCTACCAAACTAAATGGAATAAAGTTTACTATCTCCTGCCTCAGCTTATTATCAAGCAAGTCTTTAGAGGCAGCGTTTCCCTCCCATTATTCCTACATATACATGGAAACCCATGTCCATAACACATGGCTTCTTTCCACACCTACAATAAGGGGGTATAGTTATTGTTTTTCCCCTTTGAACATCTGTAATCCTTCCTGACTACCTACTGTTTGGCAGAGGAAGCCATGTTGCCAGTTTCCTTGTTTTTTACCATCTCTTTTCCTGGTGTAGAAGTGAGAGAATCTGGAATGCTTCTCTCAAAGCAAGTGACTCATGTTTTCCACTTTCCTGAACATGTCTTTCTGCCCTGTTTGACTCTCTAATTTGCCCACTCAGCATAGCGACTCACTGTTCTGTAGCACAGCAAGAATGCATGCCATTAATGAATAAGTCAATAAACATATTTTCTTTATCAGTGAATTTCTGAACAGATCGTTGTACACCATCAAAAAATAAGCGAACTGGTAATATACCATACTTATACTAATTATGCTGCGTCAGTATCTTATATCATTAATATATTTTATATATCTATTTAGACACAATGAATTAATATTTGGCGCACATTGAGACTTTTATCCAAAGTAACTTACATAAGTTCTGCATAAATAAGACCATTTTGTGTCCCAACCTACATACTGTACTAAATATTATCATAATTACTGCCCATTTAATGGTGTCATTTCAGTTCTGACACGTGATGTAATGTGAAATTTAGACTGAGATTTAACACAGCTAAGTTAGCAGGCAGGCTAACTACAAGTAATCTAGCTCACATTGTTTACAGGTAACAATTTAGCATTAGAGCTTTAGTTACATTTTTAGGATGTTATTAAATATTGCTTAAGAATATATTATTTTTATATAGTAGTAGACCAGAATATACTTTATTAACACATATTTGTGTTCACTAACAGGCTGGGTGCTAATTATTAAACGTTGTCAGTTTGTTGTCAAGTGTTTATTAATAGCCAGAATATTGGTTTCTTTAATTTCTTTATGCAGCCATTTTTAGCCGTTTAAAATAACTTTTCGTGTGGTACCTTCTATCACCAAAACATCTAAGTTTTCATTTATAAATGTAGTTTTACAGGACTGTTTGCAATTTGTCTGACATGGCAAATCAGCAAGTTTATTCTGTTGTTTTGGTGCAACAATCTACCTAAAATATCTTCTTTAGTTTTTTGAGAACTTTTTAAACAAATCTCTAAGTCACGTGACATTTTCCTGTATTGATGCACAAATTTGAAGGGGCAAGATCCTTTTCTTAAGGGAATTAAAAACAAAACAAAACAAAAAAAGAAAACAAAGCAAAACTGTAGTAGACAAACATTTAGCTCAATTACCATATGCCGTATGCGAGTAATAGTAGCTTAGAGCGAACATGCTTGTGACCTAACTGCTAATACTGCTAATAAATTACCTTACATTCATCACAAGTAGAGTGGTTTTATCAGGCTCTCATTTTCAGGCTATAACTGAAATGATTGTTTTTAGTTATTTTATTCTAGCGTAACATTTTCCACAGTTATCAAGAGCTAACAGGCTGGCTATCAAATGGAAATGAGTGACTTTTGTAAAGGGATAACAAATTGAACCCATATCCCAGTACAGTATTTAAATTCAGAATTCTCAGTCAAAAGGAGCTAACCATTAAAAACTGTGTGTAGAGATTTTCAGGTCATATTAAGCTTCCAAGGGCAAAGACAAAAGGCTGAATAATGTTTTGTAGCTTTTGTTAGCTGATTCCTTATTTTCTAACCAAGGCCAAAACTTCTGCTTTAGTTTCTACATGTGATGTGTAATGAAAGTTAATTCTTTCGACTCTTTGAGCTGTTTGTGCGATGTTTTATTGAAGGGAGATGAACTTTGGAGCAGGCTCTAACACAGGTTGCCTTTCTCAATTTATACATGTCTTGTTTTTTTGTTTGCCTGTTTTTCAGTCGACTGTAAGGATTTTATGTGAAAGCTTCTCATCAGTGATTGACTGATGACTTACCAACTAAAAAGGACTTTTCTTCCAAGTGTTGCTGTTGGGCAGACAAACAGAGGCTCTGTGCTCTTCATGCACTCACCAGTCTCCACTCAGGTGACCTGCCTAGTCGCCCAAACCTGATTTACAGCCATTTTGTAAAGCATTTTTTAAAGCAGCCTGTGTTAGTGCTTGGGTTGAATTCCTCTTCCTGCCATTCATCAATACCTCCTCAACGCCCACACAGACTTTAGAGCATGTGTCTGTTTCTTTTATCCTAGCCAGTGCATTACAGAACATCCTATTTTGAGCTAAATTCTTTCACAGACTGGTCTGGTTGTCTTAGTCTTCTATTTATGTACCAGTTATTTTAGTATCCCAATTTAAACTCATTAGATTACATGATATAGAACGTTTTTTTTTTTTCAATAGTAAATTCTTTACCAAAATCTGTGATGCATGCACTTAATGTTTACAATTATAATTTCTTTTGTTGTATCACTGGTCATGACTTACTAGGAATTGTTTCCAAATGAAACAAAGTGCCGTTGCTATTGTGAGAAGTTCGCTATGAGAAACTACGTAGTCTGTTGCAACTTAAGAGCACTCAGACAATAGAAAAAAACGCAGCAATTGTGCTGGGTGCAGCCAAATCGGTCGGGACCATCCCCCGGATGTGTGCCTGCACTCCCATCTGTTCCACGTTATTATGGTTGCTTGCCTGTCGTTTCCCCCTTCATGGTGCAAAATGCAAGGATGCCCTGCTTGACCCTGCCCCTCCTGAGTTGTTTTTTAGTAGGCATCAGGAGAAGGCTTGTCCTAAGAGGCTCATATTAATCATCCTCGCTGGCCTTGTGGTGCAGCTTGTGTATGTGGTCAACACACTGGAAATTACAGGGGCTGGATTTCAAGACCACATCAGACGCGCTCCCCTCCTCCTTTCCTGCTTAATTCCAAACATCACACACCCCCCTCCTGGCACGGCCAAAACAGACGCCACTTTGTGGCTGGGCAAATCATTTGCGCTCGGTCAAATGGGTCCTCCTGTTACTCTCAGCTCTCAACACGTTTGAGCTCTTAGAATTAAAAATGAATGTCACATGGACGCGCCTAGTCGCAGTGAGAGATGGTGAACAGGTTTTCCTAGCACTTTGCTATTATACTGTTTCACCTTTTAAACTAGGCTCTGTGTGTATGGCGTCAAAATAGGTCCTAAAGTTTTGAGAACCAAAAGAGAGAATCCGTAACCCAAAAATTACATTATGTAATAAAAACCAGTTTGTAAACAGAATTTTTCTGTTTTCTTTGCGCCTTTTCTCCGTTGCGCTTCTCTGTCTTGCTTTCGCTTCAAAAAGTTTCTCGCATTTGACTTTTGGACCCGATTTGACGTATGGTGTCTAGGCAATCATTGGCTGCTGGAGTTAAGCCCCGCCCACCAGCTCATTCTACAGAGGCCGCTACGTCAGCAAAAGAACGTCCTAACGTAGAACATTTATGCATTTATACATAGCTCCCTGCATAAAACAAAGTTTAGGCTAAACTATATGATGTTTTGGCAGCTTAACAATAAACCTGAATTTTAAATTAAAACGTAAAATAAAATATACTGGTATAGCTATATAAAATGATGTAATGAATGCCTGTTGCTGGGTGGTTTGTTCCAGCTTATTAAATCTTAACATTATATTGTCAAATATCACCTAGATTAACAAATTAGTGGTGTGACTGTAAGCCTGTACGACGAACTGTGCATTACTAAAAGAGATAATTGTTAAAACGAACTTCCCTGTGTTTATTCCAGACTATTTTCCAGTCGTCAAAGACTTTCGTTCTTTTGCTGACGTAGCGGCCTCTGTAGAATGAGCTGGTGGGCGGGGCTTAACTCCAGCAGCCAATAATTGCCTAGATCCCGCCCCATCGTCAAATCAGGTCCAAAAGTCAAAAGCGAGAAACTTTTTGAAGGGAAAGCGAGACTGAGAGAAGCGCAACGGAGAAAAGGCGCGAAGAAAGCAAAAAAGTAATACTTCAAGAATAATAAACTAAAAATGGATGATTACAAACAAATATTCTGTTTACAAACCGGTTTTTATTACAAAATGTAATTTTTTGGTTACAGATTCTGTTTTTTGCTTCTCAAAACTTTAGGACCTATTTTGACGCCATACTGTGTGTATCTGGGCCTCTGTGATTGTAGACAACCTTTGGGCAAATGTATAGTTTGGAGGTAATATTGTGCACTGTAATAATATCACACCCAGTTTTCTCTAGTTTATGACCATGTTCTTGAGCTTTAGCCGAGTAATAAATTAAACAAGCTAGTTAACACTGTCCGGTCACAATCCTTTAAACTTGAGTTTCATGGCCGGTGTGCTGATATTAGCAGTAGAACTCCAATTGACATACAAACATTGTTATGAGCAAAAGCAGCTTTGTGTACACAGACCACACTCGGTCACCTTTCGTCTTTCATCTCCTGCAAATATGCGATTTAAAGGACCTTTCTTCTTTTCACAACCTGCTTTCTCATGACCATTTTCTTTTATGCTAGGTTTGTGCTGTAAAGAATGCCATGATCATATGACTGTGAAATCCTGTTTCTCATTTTAGCCCTGGAATTCCTCTGTTGCCAAGTTCCCACAGTTTTTTGGACTTGAGTACAAAAATCGTAATGACCTAGCTATTTATCTTATGAGAAGCATTTTCTTTGGTCATCGCTGAGTGGGGGATGGGTGGAAAAAAACTTATTTATTTTTTTAGCTGGTTCCCGATTTATTTAGCTGATTTGTTATTGGATTTCTGTTGTAGTTTCTTACCTATTACACACCATTCTCCTTTTAAAATAATAAAACACTGGGATTTAAAGTTGCACAGAGGATTGCATCTTGTAAAAATGACCTAAATAAAATCTGTTTTAAGGGTTTTTCTTAATCAGGATTTGAATTGTGGGGTGTTTCTACAAAAAGCTTTATAATTCAAGGAATATCAATACAGGCAGCACAGGGGCTCGGTGGGTAGCACCGCTGCCTCACAGCAAGAAGGTCCCAGGTTCAATCCAAATGGGGCGGCCTGGGTCCTTTCTGTGTGGAGTCTGCGTGTCGTCCCGGTTTACTCCCGGTTCTCCGGTTTACTCCCGGTTCTCCGGTTTACTCCCGGTTCTCCGGTTTCCTCTCACAGCCCAAAGACATGCGTGTTAGGTTAATTGGTGTCTCTAAAGTAGCCCTTTGTGTGTGACTGTGTGTGTGTGCCCTACAATGGATTGACGCTCGTCTAGGGTTGTTCCTGCCCTTGTGCCCAGAGTTGCCAGGTGGGCATCATATTTTCCATATTTTTGTTGTACCCTTAATCGCTTGCTGCTTTGAATATGGGCTACAATTGTGTAGTTTGAGATCTGAAAGGGCTATGGCTATCAAGAACCTGCCTTTTAAAGATATTTTCTCTTTTAAATATGTAATTTACTTAATTAGCTACACGCCCAATACAAATGTGAACTCCATAATTGCGAAATACCGTAAAACAATGGCACAGTCTGTATCTGAAAAGCTTTTTTACCTGGTTACACATACAGAATGTGGTATTTGTGCTTAACACACCTTGTTTGGTTTGCTTAGTGGTTCTCAAATAGGGGGCCTGTCCCCTAGGAGTGGCGTGGAGCTATTGCAAGGGGGGCAGGGCAAGATGAATGAATGCTGTTGGGCAGTAATTCCACTGTAAAGGTTTTTTGCCTAATGTGATCGTTTGCAATGTGTAAGAATTACAGTGTTTCAAATAAAGTTAAGTGAGGTTTAAACTCAGAAGATATGTAGGAGTTGTCTTGGAGCAGGGCAGTGGGGGTCAAAAATAGAATAATAAGGGGGCACTGCAGAAAATGCTTGAGAACCATTGGATTAGTACATGCCAAGATAAATAACCGAAAGAGTCCAACCTAATTATTGGGTTTTTTGTGTTAAAAATGCTGTCTTTTTTAATGTGAACATTGTTTATCCTGTAGTACAGTGTCAAAACTGTCGTATATCCAAAGGTACAATAGATTGCTTTAAATGGCCTGCCTTTTCTGTATAGTTTTAAGTACATATTGACCTTGGTGTGCTTCAGATTTCCATTAGAGAAGTCACAACAAAGCTCGGCCTGCGTTTTTTTCCCATTGCCTCATCAGACCAAGACCAAACAATAGGAGTTCCTTTCTTTTATTTTTGATTGTGCCTGGCTGCCTTGATTGGTGCACTGTGGAGGCTCCTGCTCCTCTGCTGTTTTGACTGTTAGCTAGGTTTTGGCTAGCAGCCACAGGAGCTCTGCCGTTTTTGCACCGTACTACGGCACATCAGCTCAGATAAGGTTTTCACTCGTCTTCTGTCATCCCTTGTGAGAATTGAGAATGTGATGGACCAGCTGAACTGGGCTCATGTGTCACCGCACTTCTGTTTCTAAGCTTAGCTTTCAATTTGTGGAATGGAAGGCACTTCAGATATTTTTAACAACACTGTTCTAAACAGTTCTTAACCTTGAACTTGTTCCTGAAATTATTTCTTGCTGTTAGTGCCTTACAAATAACAACAAATCTCACTGTTGTTGCAATTCCATCTATCAAAACGTCTGGTATCAATACTAGTTATTTGAGGTGAAAAAACTGAATTACTATTATTTTTATTAATATTATTATTGGCGTTGTTGTTATGAGCCTGTATATCTTTCTAAACATAGCTGTTCACCAGTAATGCATATTAAATATGGTATAATGGATCATTTGACATGTTTCTGGAGAGACATTGTTGTAGCATGTTTGAAATTTATAAACATAAAAATCATACAAGTGATATTATATTGCAACATAGTAAGCACGCCAAACAGAAGTGGTCACATCCATCAACAGTAAAAGCCTGATAGTCGGTTGATGAGCACTGGATTGAAGGAACCATATCTTGGCGGAAAAACTAAGATGTTCTCCAATTTGATTGGGAAGAATACACATCAAAAGCGAACCCCGCAGAATGCTTTGACTGTCCGGCGGAATCGGCAGACCTCAGTCACATCGGACTCTAGAAAATTCGGAAGACAGAATTGGCTCTAAGGTGGAGGAGGACACAAACAATCTTGGGGAAGACCTGGACAGGCTTAGGCGCTGGAGGTTTTTCAAATTACATTGCTCATATAATGCACCAAGTAAGTCTTCAGTACCATTCTGTTGTACCCTATGTAGTGAGCTTCAGTAGGGAATAAGGAGAAAATCTACCATCAGAGGCAATAAATAAATCAAACTTGATTCATATCACCATGCAGGTGCATATGTAATTACTTTAGACAGAAGTCATTCCAATGCACAGTTTAAGACAAATTGTCAATGCCTGTTGGCAAGAAATGGTACCATAAGTACCATATTGGATTTGCACAGCTGTTTAGACAAGCCACATATGTGCTGGATTTCAGTTCCACATTAAAGAGAGGGGCAAATTTTGCATTGAAAATGAAATGTCATTGTGAATGCTGTGGTGATCCAAGCTCACTTGATTGTCCATGTGAGAATTCTGAATTGCTTGTTTTTTTCTTATTCTTTTCATAAGGCTACTCCACCTGCTCTCCTCAGTTTAACTTTTCATATTTTAAATAACATCGGCATTGATGTATACAATAACTATTTTTGCCCTAAGGTGAATGCTGAGGACATCACTGGAATGTTTAACCTGCTCTGAGGTGGAGTTCTGCGCTGAATGTGTTCGTGCTGCATGCGTCATACGCTTGCATTGTTTTTATAATTAGGAGGTTTAAACCTGCATCTAATTCTTCTGTAGCTGCTATATAATGGAAGACTACTCCTCTGCCTAAGTGACTCGGATCTCTGGGATACAAAATATTAGAGTAGTATATTGGAAAGTTGAAACTTCAGGAACTTATGAATTTTGCCTACAAGCACAAGTGGTGCAAATGACAGGCAAAACATGAACGTCACTTAGTTTAGGCCGCATCAGGAAGTTGAGCTTTCACTTCTCTAAGCACACATGATAAAGCTACTGAATCAGGTGACATTTAGAGGGACAAAGTTTAAGCCAAAGCTTTATTTTATATGCAACAGTAAGTGCAAACCTAAAGAATTACAGAAATAATAATGGTTTAAGCTGAGAGGGGTGGAGGGGGGCAAAAGTTGAGTTAGTTTTTGCTTACACTGGTCATGTTTGTGGGGATCCCGAATTAATCCAGAATTTCACTGGGTGCAGGCAGAGCTACACAATGAACAGGGTGCCAATCTGTAGCAGTGTTTTGTAACCGTACAACCCCATACCAAACTTCACGTTGTACCCTCAGTCTGGGGTGCAAGCTCCTCCAAAGTTCTCAGGAACTGCTGTTGCATTTAAAAAGAGAATATGCAACTTAAATACAGTAGTCACATTAACAGCAATTAAATGCATCGGACAACATAATATAAAGAACGAAGTTGTTAATAATGTCATTCAATAATGATTCAGACTTCCGACAAATCAGGAACCAGTTAAGTTTGAATTCCGAGGTTCCACTGTTTAACCTACTAAATTCCTTGGTTTTATAATGCACTTAATACTTGCATTGGATTTGTCGGGTCCCTCTTAAGTCGGGCTCTACCTGTACCGCACAGATTACCTGGTTAACGAATCATTTAGACAACTGGAGATCTTGACCAAAGTATATACCTTGACAATGTCTGTCAAAACTATTTTAAGTAATGCAGTTAAAGCCATTAGCAGTTTTTAGGACTTGTTACAGCACTGAATTTTCTTATACATAAGGAAAGCCAAATTTGGACTGGTAGACACATTCTGTCAGACGATCTGGAACGTCATACCTCCAAGCTCTATCCAGTACCCACTACAAAAGCCCTGTCTGGTCCCTCACTGTATACACTCCATTCAGATTCACATATGCCTTGTGTTTAGGCCCTCAGTGTGACAGAAGTGTCTGACGGCAGCACAAGGTCAGATCTTCCTTATTCACTTGGCCTTCTCTATTTTTCCCCCCTGTATAACACAATGCGATGTGTGTAAACGGTCTGCCTGCTTGGACCGTATCAAATGGCCGCTTGTCTTTCTGCTCTGGCTGTCAGCTGGTTTTCAGTTCCCTCAGCTTGATTACGCTCCTACAATATTAAAAGGGGAAATGGAAACCAGACTCTGGCCCTCCTAGGCTGTGCAGAGTAACATGAGTTTTAAGTTCCTGTAGCTGCTCCATCATGCTGCTACTTGCTGTGCCCTGAAGCAGGCCATCCCAGCAACTTCAGTGTTTCTGTATGGACATAGTTGAAATGAAGAAGCCACCTGGGTATATACAAAGAAGCACTTCATATTAGTTGTACATAAATCTTAATCTTAATTTTTAAAAGTTGATTAAATTGTATATAAATGATATGTAATTGGTATATGTTTGTTTCTTATGGCTTAACTCATGTTATAGCATGGATTAGTGGGTAGGATGTCCATGGTTATGCTAGTATCCAGATTTTTTTGTTCTTCATCAGACTTCATCTCACTCAGGGGACATATAAGAGCAGTATCTTCTGTTGACTTCCGTTAATATTGACACTCGTGTATTGCTGAGGAAAGGTTGAGGTTAAATGAACTGCGACACTCATTTGTATTGATTTAATGTTGAAATGGGCTCATTTTAGCTCGGGGTAAGTGTTTTTCAATACGAGTTTGCTGTACTTGCCAAATTTTGTCAGAAGGCCAGCCTTCACGCTTGTGGATCTTGGTGTTCTGTCAACATCTGAGGTGTGATACGGACCAGATAACTGGTCCTAAATTCTCCAGTCTTGTGTGAGAAAAGCTCCAGTAACACTGTCTAAGCTCTAGGTTTCTTCTCATACTTTACAATGGTGGGTTTTTCATAACTTTTGCCCAGATTACCCAGGTGTGTTCTTTGCCTGGGGGACCATTCCCACTATTGTAGTGTTAACTCAAGCTGGTAATTAAATAATCCATTGAATCACACCACATTCAAAACATTTTAAGAGCTAAACAATTACACAATCAAATGCGTGAGTTGCTTTAGTGGTATTAGAGCTGACTCTAAACGTAGTATTTTATTATTCCATTTTTGGTAGGCTTTTAAAACAATTGTGATAAGAGTATTGCATCATAGCAAAGGTGACAATTAGCCTTTTCACAATTATTGGAGGAAA
>JAUZSU010173954.1:0-12968 GCA_034780255.1 Parotocinclus maculicauda | reverse complement strand
AAGTGATATATTAATGGGGGTGAACAGAAGCATGTCAAACTGGACGAGAGTGCCCCCACATTGACTGTTCAGTAGGGTGTTTGATTACCCAAGACTGCCAAAACACAGGATTAGATTGTCCAGCAGTTCTTGCGGGATCCTTTTCGTATTCATTTTGAAAAATCCCCTAATTTTGTTTGAGCAGTGTACATATATTTGTATTCCTCTGCAGTAGCCCTCTTTCTAAGTGAACCCTAACAACTTACAAGCAAATGAGACCAAATACCCTTACAGGTACACCTCCAGTGGCATAAATTTGCAAACTATAGTTCCCAAAGCAGGTGCTTAAGAATGGTATCCCTATAACCTGAAAAAACTGTCTTAGTGTCACTTAAGATTGATTCTAAACTGAGAGAGATTCTCCCAGTGTAACTCCCAGTTTAACCACACAGCGTTAATAAACTGTTCTTGTTCTTTTATCCAGCAAGCCAACCAAGGAGACTTTGCGCGGCAGTTCTGTAATATGCCAATGGAAAACGTGCCATCGTCAAACCTCTTGGGAGAAACATTTGCTGATCGTGTGGTCAACACTTACACCCGTCTGAAAGAGTTTCTGCCGCACATGAAAAAAGTGCTGGAGCAGCAGAAAGACTTGCAGCCTCCTCTCTGCCCTTTGCTCGCAGACCTGGGTGGAGCTGTTCTGCAAACCAGTCACCTGGCCAACATGATGAACTGCATGTTGCAGATAGTGCAGCCCAACGTTCCCATACCAGAGCCAGCGTCTCCCACTGGAATTCCCCTGCCTCAAAATGTGTTTCAACAAAAGGTCTACGGGTGCGTCGTCCTGACTCGGCTCAACAAGTTCCTCTCCAGAGTCATCAGTGAACTGGGGTCACACAAGGGCATGTGCATAAGAAAGAGTCGACGCAGAACTGCTGGTTAATGATTTGAAAACGTCATGGGTTCTTTTTTAGGTTTATTTATTGATTATTTATTTTTGCACATGCAGCCTGTATATATATAGTAATATGGACCGTTTAGAGTTTAACTATAGAGATATTTATTACATTAATTTATTATGATGTCAGAAATAATGATTGTACTACTTTGATGTTTGAATGACTAAGTTGCATTGATGTAGTTAATGTTGCAGCATTACAGAATTCCAAGGATAATCCTGGGTCAAAAATCAGACGTTAACAGCAGCGTTCTTACGGCTTCAAAATGCTGAGTGCTGACTTAAGTTAGCCATTTAATCTATGTTTAATACAGCTGCTTTTCGACCCTCTAAGATATCCTGCTGAAAGTAAACTTTGTTGGCACATATGACAATACTTGGCTGCTCAAGCCAAGCTCAAGGTGTTAGCCATATTGGCTCCTGTGGTATGTGCGAGTTGATTGGCTTGAATAAACTGGTGAATGGAGTAAGCACATTCGTATTGTGGTCTGAGACTTTGCGTGGTGTTGAGATGGTTATAAAGACAGGAAGTGAAAGAGACGGTGATATCAGGCCCTAATGACGCATTAAGCTCAAAGCATCAGATAGGAAACAAAACAAAAAAAACACTGACTAGCCGTCTCCCCTGTCACAAGGTGCGTGTCTGGGAGTGCTTTATAAGGCTTCCCAGACAACATCCTGATTTTCATTCAGTACTGTCAAATTCGGATTAAAACTGGATATTTTTCTTTATATCAAAAATACTCATATGTTTGCATCATAATAGTTATTTCCCAACTGTGCAGCTATCTGATGGTGAGATCCCATTCTTCAAAATAGTAGCTAAAGACATTCCAGCACACATCTTTCCTCAGAGCTGGCCATAAGTGTTATGAGTTTCTACTTATGTGGCATTAAAATGCCAATCTGTGACTGCGGTTTAAGGAACAACATCAAAGGAAGTGGTGGAAACAAATAATGCCCTTTTCCATAGTCACATGTTTCTGTAAAAATGGAAGCAGGGGGATGCATACTTGGTTGAAGTTCCTTGTTGAGACACGTCGACATTTGAAAACTCAGCAATGCTGATTGTGTTTTTCCAGCAAATTTTTTCATTAAACATACTATACGTGTACATGCAAGGTTTATGTACTCTGAATGTCAGGATCATGATTTCTATAACTTTACCAATGCCACAAATCTATAAATAAACAAGCTATACAGTAGAATAAAACAACCCATCCGACTGCCACCCTTACACTTACCATCCTGATAGTGTGCTATTACTCATAATGTGAAACATTAACGATTAATACAGCTCTAACCACTGTGCTGTTAATAGCAGCATAATCACTATAATAAGGTTATTCGGATGAGAACGACAGCGTTAGAGTCTTAAAAGTATTGACTAACCTTCTGTTATACAGTAAGAAAATGTTTACAGTGAAAAATGTGAAGTTAAGTCTTCCATCTATATGTACACCTGTCTACAGTATATGATGACCCTAAACAAATACGTCAGACACACCCATGAATTACAATAGCTTATTTTAAATTGTGAACAGGATACATACCAGGACAAATGAGTATTGAGAAGAGGTCCAAGAATATCCATGGTGTACAGTACAAATTAGAGAGACCACTGTGCCCTACTGGCCCCAACTTCAACTCTTATCCTACCATCCTGAATATGTTTTACTATTAACCACACTCCCTAAGATTGCCCACATTGCAGAAATCTGACCCACTAACATCCATTCAGCAACATCAGTGCATTCTTGATGGACCAGATTCATCCCTGACTCACAAAGTAAACGTGTAAAATAGCTGCAAAACAGTATTTTACAGAGTGTGACATATGAAAAAAGAGACCACTGAAAAAAAAAAGCTTTACGGCTGCTACTGCAAACGAGGCATGTGTTTAAGTAAAATGTAAACTTCTGTTTTATTCTATAACCAACTGAAGGATTTAAAATACAAATACAGAAAATTAAGACCAAAATAACCAAAAAGGTGCAGTGTTTTCAGACCTTGAACAATGCAGAAAAAATAAGCAAAACTTCTACTTTACAAAGCAAAATACCAGCATTGTAACTCAAACTTAACTGGCTCCAAAAGGGTGTTCAAACTCCAATTTGTTCAAAGCCTGAATCAAATTTTCCCATAAGAAGTAATGTAAATAGGATTGATCCATTCCTGTCTCCAAATGATTAAACATTTGTATGTAATTAACAAGTAAAATAAAGAATAAAGCAAATATAATAATATCAAATAATTTAAATACAAAGAAATAAGTGAAAATAAAGTGAAATAAAGACAGATTTGCCACCAAGACTGATGGTGTGTCTGAAATCGCACTGGTAGAATGATATAAGATACATAATATAAATGTTTATTTTATGATGATTGGCATACCGTATTGGTGTAGTACCACAGGCCTGAATGGGCACTGCAGAGACATAACTGGCCACTGGGGGCACCACCAGTTGGTGGATGGATGCTCTTAATGTAAAAGTTAGGATGTACAGAACAATGTCTTCTTCAGTCGACTGGTAGTTGGCCAATATCGACTGGGAAAGTGTAAGAAAATGTGTAAAAAATAATATTAATAATTCAGACACAAGGAAAGTAAGAATGTCATTCCCTAATCTCCTGTCCAAAGATGCTTAGAACTTGAGAATTTATTTGTAGCTCAAATGTAATGCATCTGTTTTGCAATAACGAGCATCACCTCGATCTACAATAGCTGAATTAGTGGTGTCTGATTATAAGCTATAATTAAACATCATTCATTTAACAATGAAATGAAAGAAAGTGAATGCATTTGGGCCACATCAAATCTATACAGTTTCATATTGTACCTCTAGCATGGATCCTGTTATAGAGATCTTATTACCTGTAATTCCCCGACATATATTTCTCATACAGAACTATCATTTCCTAGAGCCTCACCACCTGGTACTGTAAAATACTGCTTTTTGCTCTTTATGCCTCTCATTCTCTAGAAATAGGAGGTGGTTTGCTGTTTAACCCTGAATACGAGGTGAGCGAGATAGAGTGAAACAGAAAGATTAGAGCGGAAGGGGTTTGTCTTATGGTGAAACAGAAAGCAGGGCAGTGGGTTGGGGGACAACTACTCAACCCCCCTGCCCCAAGCCAGAGTCTGTGAGAACTGTGCATGTCAGGGAACTTGAAAGTGTTGGGTTTCTTCTCCACTCACTGCAGCTAGCAAGAAGTGTTTTGAAGTTTTCGATATAAAACCAACATCAAAGTCCTGATCATAAAGTTGTTAGTGTTACAGGAATGCGACGGGGGCACAGTGTTCACACCTGACCTAAGACGGAGTTCTTCAGTTCCTTTATGTGAGTAAGAAAGCAATGAGTAGTTCTTATACTTCATTTGTTATTGTTATTTACAGCATAATAACAGAAATGCTTACCGAACAACAATACACTTAAGATGTAGCTTTCTCTTATCTTCCAAACTTGCCATAAGATACACTGAGCAATTACGTTCATGCCACTGCTTCCATGTTTAAGGCTTTTTAAATAGTGTTTTTATTGAGATTAAGCAAAATGACACCTTTTATTTTTATGAAATTGCTCCTATAACATTAAGAACATAAAAATTACAGATCATTGACTTATATTTTGTAGTATTCCTCTAAAATTGTTAGAATACTGATTGCAATTTTCTTGCCCAATTAAGATTTTCTTTCCGGTCAAGAATTATAAATGACATGCCCTGTAAGATACTTAGAAATGAAAGAACCACCCAGGACTACACATCTGGCTTTCATTGCTCAGTTCTCTTCTTCTTTCCTTGTGGTTCAAGTCCCGCTTGATGCGGGGTCCGCTCATACCCGCGAAGACGCGACAAGGAAATACTTTGACCGTCAAAGATGCACACACAAGTCAATGCCACTTTTAGAAACACCAATTAACCTAACACGCATGTCTTTGGATTGTGGGAGGAAACCAGAGTACCCAGAGTAAACCCACGCAGACACGGGAAGGCCGCTCCACCCTGGGATTGAACCCGGGACGTTCTTGCTGTGAGGTAGCGATGCTACCCACCGAGCCCCTCTGCTGCCCGCTTTCATTGCTCAATTCTATCCTTTGGAAACCCTGAAGAGCTGTAGTTACCCAAACTTACCCAGCCACTACTTGTTGCAGTTTTCTAAACTATGTCATTATTTATTATAGTATGTATCTTTATGTTTTTTGAATCCAGCAAATTGTTGATCTTCTCCATATGGGCTTCCTCACAACTCACAAAAAGATGCCAGTAGATTTAACTCATGAAATGTGAAGCCCTGTTTGCACCTAAACATTGGAACAGTGTATAGTGTTCATGCTGGAACACAGGCTCGAGCCTTACCTGTGGTCAGCTCATGGCTGTGTGGTAATTGTGTCCTCCATGGGTTTCTTTCCATCACCAAAACAGGATGGTATTATGCCAAAAAAAGAAACAAAATTTCTCACGTGTTCTTCTGCAATAACTCTGGTCATTTGGTTATACAACATTACTGACATCTGCTGGCCAGCAAATTACACTTGAATCACAACACAAACTTGATACAGAAGTCAGTTTTTAATTAGATTAATACGAGAATATTCATGTTCATACAGTATTATACAGCATTTCTGATTACATATGACATGTCATATTTGCACAGTGAAAGAACATTGTGTTTCTGTTCTCTAGGATGTGTTTTGCTATTCTACTTTTAATCTAAGTTACCTGAATAAAGTAGCCTCTAATGTGTTTCACACACATTTAAATAGGAGTACAGTATGTTTATTAAGACACATTCAAGCCTCCATTATTCTACTTATTGCTTAGAATTGATTAGACAGAAAGTGTCGGCGAAGTCCAACATCTTCAAGGCTGAGAGCGCAGGACAGCATATGCAAAGTTTAGGTATGTCTATATGTCAAGACATGAGCATGCCATTTATAACTCTGTGAATTTATTCGGCATCCATACTCTGTGATTACTGTGATTAGTTCATAGAACTGCAGCAATCCAACAGTACTGAGCCTGTTTAATGCTACAGATAAAGTGCAGAAATAAACGGCCTGTGCATTAAGCTTTAATTTAACAGTTGCTGATAGATGGCTGAGCATCACTTGCACAAAATGGAGGTGTCCATGTTCAAGAAACGGATGTTCATCCTGGTCTCAATTTCTAACCTTTGCAGAATCTGTTTGAAAGAAAGCGTAGATTTGGCATTGTCAGTACCAAAAGTGATCTAATATTTCCGCATGGCACATTTTCTGATGCTACTGGCAAATAAACAGCTCAAAGTTTTTTGAAAAGATTAAAAAGAGTCGTCTTATATTTGTGGCAATTATCCAGAGCGACTTACTATTTATGCAGTCTTACAATTCAAGCAACCGTGGGTTAAGGGCCTTGCTTAAGGACCCAACATGGCAGAGGTAGAATTTGAACCGTGGACCATGTCTTTTTAACCTCTCATTTAGCCATTTAACCAAATGTTAGCAAAAGTTTTTACAAGTGATATGAGTGGCATGATGGCACAAAGGTTAGTCCTGAATCTCACAGCTCCAGAGACTCAGGTTTTAAGCCCTTGCCCAGCAGCTGTATGTAGTTCACATGTGTTGTCTGTCTAAGTTTGATTGGGTATAAAAATAAATAATTGAAATAAATGTACATTATATAATTAAGGTAAATGGTCAAACCTTAAGAAAATGCTCGAACGTGATCCCTTCATAAATCTCATCTGGACCCTTGAAAAGAAAAAAATATTCATGCACTATGTACTAGTTTCACATTACTGTGCTCACAATAAATTAACTTTCTTTACCCAAATTAATTTAAAATGGAATCCACAGTGAACCATTGCAGTATTTGGGGCCGTGCTGATATTTAAACTATGTAAACTTATTTAAACTAATCGCTGCTGGTTTAACAGAAACCGTCTAGCCTGTTTCTACTCATCTGGATATATTGAAAGTACCGGGATAGTCCACCAGGGGGTGCAGTTGGACAACCTGTGAATGTATGGCTACAAGGCAGCGCAAGACATATTTAAGCCCTTGGTAAACACGGGGAAGAATGAATGAAAATTAATCATCGCGTATTTAATCTGTGTTAATATGATAAACCCAACATTTAATCATTTATTTTAAGTCAACCAAACAACATTATTATCAATTAATGGCCCTTAGAAATGTTACTCCAGCATGTCCTATTACATTTTACATATAGCTTTTTTAAATCCTAGATTCTCTTAAGGTGAAAGAGGAGGTAAGCCAATAAAACCAACACACCTCTCTTCACTAGAGAGAGGGATCAAACCGGAGAGGCTTAAGATTAGGAACCTGTATGCCAACTTATTAACTCTGGTTCAATCACAGCCTATAGTGAAGTGAAGGCTGGTGGTTACTGAGTCAGTTCCAGGGTGCGGTCCCTAATACCTCAATTGAGCTCACTTGGCAGACTGGCACCTTTATGTCTAGCTCTTAGTTCATTTACTTCTAGCTGTAGGTGAACTAGCACCTTTAAAAATTCAGACTGTGCTCCAGACAGCAACGTTTGGTTTTTTTTTTACATCCAGCTGGATTGGTTTGTGAGTCCCTGAGCCCAGTGTTCCTTATGGGGATAATTGGGGCTGTGGCTGACACATAACCAGACCAGGGGTGCTCCCACATTACAAGTTCTGGCTAGAACTACAGCAGAAATTCAAAAGTGTATTCCTTTAATCTAATTTCTGACTCTTTCTTTTTATTACTTGCTATTCTACTGTCTATAAATCATCATATCATATCTGCATGCTGAAGTGTATTGAGCGTACCATGCGTCCCACTGAGATGTTAGCAACCTCCTGCATGGCAGCATCTGCAATGCCTTTTGCCGTCTCCTCCTTGAGAGCTCCACTTCGTGAGAGTAGTTCCTCTACCACCTGTTGCACAGACAAAGACATCGTTAACAATAAACAGAATAACTTCTAGAGCAATTCAAATTAACTTTGTCCAAGCAAAGTTTAGCTAATGAGCTTATTCTTCAAGGTGACCCTTAGCACTGTTCATTGAATCATGTGGTCAATGAACATGGTGCACAACTCACACAAGCTGATTTGCTTAACAAATATTGACTTTGCATTACTTACCCGCCGGTATTCTTCCAGCGTTATGGTCCCATCGTTGTCAGTATCATGCATGTTAAACAAGACTGTAAAGGCAGAAAATGGACATAAAAAATTCATAAGGTTGAAGAGTCAGGTGTCACTGCTTATGAGACCCAGGGCAGGGCAGAGAGTCAGAACGGCATGAAGCATCACATGAATATTAAAGCATGAGTCAGCAGTCCTTCTAGTCTAATTACAGAATGTGTAAGAGTTTGAGTTAAGAGTTTGCTAGAAACGTGAAATATTTTAATATAGGCTCCTACATGCTGCTTCGCCTCGTTATTGTCTCTGTGGAGTTTGGCAGGCTCTCCCTGTACTCAGGCTTCATTGTTCTGTCAAAATCATGACAATGGGTACCATACTCTGTATTATCCCTAATTGTGAGTAAGTAAACTTAAACCTAAATGTGTGATGTCCTGTCCACAGCATGTCTTAAAGATTGGTTCATCCCTGGTTAAAACTCATGCTTTGTAAACAAAAGGAAACCAAAGCTTCACAGGGAAAAAACATCAATATGACATTTTACTCATTAAGAAGTTCAAATAGTAAAAAAAACATGCCTTTCATTAAATACCTTTTGTTTCCCACTGTAAATACTTAACTGTGCAATTTAGAAATGTAATCATGTCCCCTTGCCATCCTTGATAAAGTCTAGATTTTGTTAATGTGGAATTTGTCTTGATCTGATTCTTTCCTAATCCTCAGCAAGTAGCAAAGAACCAATCTTACAGCGCAGTTTGGCCCTCCTTATCTCCTCTCTCTGCTCCTCTGTCATATGCATTGAAGGAGCTCTGAAGTAGGACATGACAGTGAGGAATTCATCGAACCCAATCTCTTCAACTTTAAAGCCATCACCATCTTTCTTGAAATTTCTGTTAAGACAAAGCACGTGTTTGAACTGACTGTCACCAAATACTGATAGTCATTTTTAAAAAAGGCAACCGAAGTAACTACGTATTGCCTTGTAGTTTTAAATTCACCATTCTTTTGAATGAGATAACATTTCCAGTGCAATGCTGCCAAAATATCACATTGACATAAGAACCTACTTTCAGTTCTGCTTCCGTGCTTGCAAAACACAAGTTGCATGCAATGAACTTTGCACACAAGTAAGTAGACTTGAACTGTTAATATGTGAATACTGAAAGCATCATTTTACCCATCACTGACCTTCTGTCAAAGAATGCCCCTACAATTTGGGAGCGAATGGGGTTGTTTGCCAAGTCAGGAAGTGCGTCAAGGTCATCTCTCCTGAGTTAGAAATATTAATATTATTAAAGCAAATCATCATAGTACACACACAGGTGCCAGTCTGTTAGGTATTACACTTAGTACACTTCGAATGTATGAGCATTTTCTCATCATCTACTGTATCAGATGATGCAATATTACTACAATTTCCAGCTAACTGAACATCTAAATCCTACTTAGCACTTTCCTTGTTTAAAACAAAGGTAGCGATTTTTTGCTGCTAACCTACCGTAGTACATCCTCATTGTGGCTCAACTGCTTAAATCGATTATGAAGAATCATAATTTGGTCCAGTGAAACTTCAAAGAAAGAGAGAGAGAGAGAAAGAGAGAAATCATCATCATTTTATATTTTTCAGTTTATATTCTGCTTATTGTTTCTTTAAATTTTTATGATCACTGATCGTGTTCTGTAACTACAAAGTAACTTCTGTAAGAACTGTAGTTCATCTGTTTGTCCACATACTTTGTTTGTCCCCTTTACACTGTTCTTTAATGGTCAGAACATCCACAGATCAGGTACTGTTTAGTTGGTGGATCATTCTCAGCACTGCAGCGACACTAATGTGGTGGTGTGTTGTCCTGGTACAAGTGGCTCAGACACAGCAGTGTTGCTGGAGTTTTTAAACACTGTATTCACGTACTGTGCACTTTATTAAAGACATTCATCTTATTGCTTCACCTTGTAGATGTTAGTCATAGAAAGCAGCTCATCTGGTGGTGCACAGGTTGTTAGTCATCTGCTTTGAATGACCAGATACAGATCTAACAGACACTTGCTGATACGTGTGCCACTGGCAGACTATAATATGTTGGTGTAGCTGATGTATTTAATGGGACGAAAGATTACTCATATTAAACAAACAGATTTCAATGCAGCACAGACTGCTTTGTAATCAAATGGAAGTGGATTGGCCAACCTCTCAAATTTAGCTACGTTGCTGACTTCAAACTTCAGTAAAACAGCCTGTTGAAGTCTTACAATTTATGTACTTACAATTTACGAGGATAAAATAACAAGATCTTTTATTACAAAAAAAGGCTTTGTAATAGTCACCTCAACTGACTGCATTTCTACCGAAGTGAGATAAGAACTGTTGTGTTATGGCTATGGTATAGTTACTTGGAAAGATGGGGTAATCATGTTAGAACATGAACATTTCCTCTATTGTTAAAACCTCTAGCCAAGACTGACATGCATGTGATTTTGTATAGCATGATCTAGTGATTACACAGGCTTACACAATATATTAATAGAAAAATAAAATGTAAAAAATAAATATATTTACAGCTTGTTTTTTAAATTTTATTTCAACCCTCTAATGTAGCTTCTGCATTTAATCTTTCCAACGTAACGATCCCATAAAAGACTACAAAAAATTCATTTGATCCAGATGGGAAAATGTCACCTTTAAATACCGCTTCATTGACAACTAAGGTCGCCGTGAATCAAAGGTCATGCACAAAGGCATGTTTCCTTTAGTTAACCATGCTGTTCTGTCATGGAATATATTCCCACAGCACACCATTAAAACTAACCACTAAAACCACATGGTCTCATTCCTTGGAATGATGTTTAAATCAGCTAAGAACCATGGTTTGTTTGGTTTCTTCCCACAGTGCATAGGGATCTCCATTTCTCCATCTCCATTACTGCATTTACTGTCATAAAATGTTTTTTTTTTTACTGAAAGAGGTTTTCTGATCTGGGTCAGGATCAGAATTGCTGGATGTTATCCATTTATAAATGTTTTTTGTATTTTAACAAATATTATAAGATGTTTAATCATGTAGAAATAATGGATTGTGCATGTTGGTTTATTAAGATTTCTTTTATACAAGTGTAGCGCACACAATGTGCAAACACACAAGTCATAGGCAGAAATTACAGGGGTTTCCCCCTCAGTACATCATTTTAAACATAGCTTTACGATTTTAAATAATAAATATTAAGAATGATAAAGTACACGCAAAAAAGTTTTGAAAGGTTGCAATGCCTGCCCATCACAATACAGTCCACTGCTTACCACCCCCAAACCCCCAAAATGAGGGTCTATGGAGCAAGCTAGAAAGTGGGTCACCATACTGGAACAGGGCAGCCATGTCTTCCTGTAAATCCATATGGAGGCAAGAGATTTACATTTACAATAATGATATCTCACTAAATACTATACATTTAATACAGTACGTTTGGCGTCACGTTAAGTGTCTTCTTTCGGAATTGTTCTTGAGATTTTTTTTCTGTTAATATACAAAATTTTAACAATTGAATTAAAACTGGGTCTATGGTTATCTTCAAATTTGAAAACCCATTTATTCCGCACTTATCTCAAATAACCCCACACCCTTTTCTTTCTCTCTCTTACCCACACGACCTTTACAGTATCAGAAGTGTATTCTTGTTCAGATTCCTGATTATTAAGAATGGATTATGTTACTGATGTCTTAAAGCACTTTTGTAAGTCGCTATGGATAAGTGCATCTGCTAAATACTGTAAATAGAAATGTAAATGTAAATGAAACAGCGGCCACTAGTGGAACAATTTTGTATTCATTCCCAACACGTACCACTTTCACACCTTTTGCGTTTATAACGGAAATAATAGAAACGGTAAATAGAAGAAACGGCAAAATTCATGTAAGTACTTTTGATTCGGTTTGATTCAGCAACATTCTTTACTTACATGAAAATAAAAGGGCAATATATTTCACCCAGAAACAATTCTTATGCAGAACTGGAGAAAGTGAAATGAAAGTTTGCATGAGGAAGCAGTAAGACGTTTTAATTAAAATGTTTATGTTAAATAACAACACTTCGTAACAATGATAATAGTGAAATATGTCATAAAGTATAGTTACATAGTTGTGACTTGAATGTGGTTCTATCTTTTGTATTTGCAACATTCATATTTTGGGTTGCACAGTGACTCAGTGGTTAGCACTGTCTCCTCCCAGATCCAGAGATCCGGTCCAGACCCAATATGTGTGCCGTTTGTATGTTCTCCCTATGTCTCCGTGAGTTTCCTCCGGGTACTCCGGTTTTCTTCTACATTACAAGATATTAGGTTAACCGGTGTCTCTAAAGTGTCATAATGTGAGTGGTTGTCTGTGTGCATGAGAAACAATCCTGATATCAATTTGCAACAGGCAGCATGCTGTTCATAATCATATTTTTTAATTTGTAAATCACAAATAACAAAGTTTTGTCATTAATAAAGTTGATATAATTTTCATATAAGCTTTTTAAGCAGACCTGCATTATTATTATTAAATAACAGTACGTCATTTAAAGGGAACTCCTGACTGCGCTGTGCTTCCCCAAAACACTGTCAACACGCAGCAAGAAGAACATCATACCATCTCATAGTGAAGATCCTGTCTTACTTACAGCCAGTCTTCTGAGACAGGACGCGATAGTGATGATCCTCCGGAACTGAATGAAAGTGCCCCATCACGGCTTCATCCGTCTACAGATCTGAATGCTGCCAGATCAGATGCGTTTAAGGAACATGCGCTGGTTTCAGCTTCCTGCCATGCAGATGCAAATTTGCACAGAGCCAGCAGTCACTGCTCCGGGGTCCTAGTGCTTCATAAGCCGACGTCTGATCTCCACCTGCTGCTATTCATCCGCAGAAATGGCGCGCATGCG
>JAUZSU010173943.1:0-24748 GCA_034780255.1 Parotocinclus maculicauda | reverse complement strand
ACACAAGGCCAATCATAAGTTGATCCTTGTATTTTCTGCCCTCAAAAAAGCTTTGAGCTAGAGGTTAGCCGAACATTTGCCAGCAATTTAATGGTCACGACAAGCAGACACAGGGAGTTCAGCAAGGACATGTCAAATATGTGGTCCATTGAGAATATGCACAGACATCAACCTATCGATGTGAAATTGTTCATGGGCAGCATGAGAAGGAACATCATAAAACATCAGAAACAATCATATCCAAAAGGTTTACAACTCACAAACATTAAACCACAAAAAACCCACAAATTCCCTGCCACTCTCAGCCAGTAGCATCTTACTACACCTTATATGAAACCAGCAGCTGAATAGAACTGACATGACTCGATATTGCAAGACAGACTGATAGGTCAACGCGCTGACATGTAAGAATGTCAGTGTTAAGATGAGCTCCTTCATGAGGTAAATATAACAAGAAAAGCATTCAGAAGTTTACTCGCTAAAACTTCTAAAGCTCGAGAGTGAAAGCGGTTTCAGTGTATCAACTTGACATACTGTCAAACTGCACAGTTATGAGAAAGAGATAAACAAAGAAAAACAATCTTTCATAGCTCAAGCAAAGACTTCATGTTTAAAACATGGATTTTTTGAAGCAGTCTTACAGTCCCAAGTAGTATAGCGTGAAATATTAAAAATGTTTGTATGATACCAAGCTTGACTGTTATATTAGAAACCAGACATTTTGAATTAAAACTCCATCGGTGAGAACGACATGGATGCATCCGTGGATCCCCAGGGAAAGGTACTAGCACGTCTGTTCCTGCGTCTCTACACTTTCTGGGTGGCCCATTCGGATTATGAAAGTTTATATCAGCAAATCGTTACACAGTGCACAAGAGTAACATTAACTGAATTAAAAAGCAATCATGATTTTAGCTTTCCCATGGTGTCAAGTTCTGTGTAACTATTAATTGGTAAGTATTCATTATCTCTCATTTAGGAGAAGCTATTTATTATGCTTTGATACTCTGCTTCGTGGCAGCTACTGACAAGAAACATGAAACGCAAAGTCCTTTCTCAAAGAAGAGATGCACCTTGCTGCTTGCAACAAACACACACACACACCCTCATTGACAAGCAGTTGTTGAAATCGAACAAATCTTTACATTTATAAATGTACTGGTGATTAATGTAACTAATTACAATAATAGAGCATTTATTGGGGAAAACTGTACAATTAAAAGGAGGCTCTACTTACCCTGTTAGGTTGCTATTAGCCTGGATACAGTTGGGCATTGGAGAAATACATGTTTGTGGTGGTATCCTGTAGACCATAGCAGTCAGGCCTGTAGATCCTGCACACTCTAAAGCTGAAGAATCTCAGATAAATGCTTGATTTCCGATAAATCTGGCATCCAGGCAGGCCAAGAAATTGTTGCTATCTGTTTGGAAACCTTCCTGGCAATCCCTCTGTTTGTGCCACCTGTGTCTGACTTGTGGGCAATAAAAGTGGGGAAGCTACTCGTACTTTTTTTGATTTGCCAGATCAAACAGACCTTTCTACTGGTAGTCTGTCTGGGCCATTCAGAGCCCTCATAGAATCACTGCTCCCAAAATCTCATAACAGCTAGGTCAGAATGGCTTTAATGCCAAGATATTCTTCGAACTGACCATCCTGCTTCTCTAAGTCCAGTGATGCACCCCCTTTTGTCCAGTCTGTCAACTGGAATGCCTAGCAATCAAAATCTCTAATAAAGAGTTACCTCTACCTAAAAATTTCCTCTAAAAGTTTATTGTGAAGAGTAGCACAGGAAGCGGTTTTACACCCTATTGTGGCAAGAACCAGTGTCTAATCCGATGACACCTGTAATAATTTACATATTTGCCTAAGACATAGCTGCCAAATTTTGCAGAAATCCGACAATTCTATCGGGGTGCTTTATTTTTTATATAAATATGAGTATACAATGTCCATGATCACTAATTAAAATTAGTTTGTAAATCAAAATTAATATTGCAGCAGGTTAATGACCCAAGTAAATGCATTTGCAATACGATGGTGGCAAAATTGCCACATTTTGTAGGATGCTGATATAATCTACAGATTCAAAATAAGTAGAGGCATGGTAGCAGCTCTTTGTAGGAACATGCGGAGAACTCCACACTGAGTGGCCTTTTAATTGTGCATGAATGAGTTAGACAGGTGCCCGTAGGGAGAGGAAGAGGGATTCCAGCCAATATCTGGCAACCCTGGCTCAGTGTTATAGAAAGGCAACAATGTGAGGGCACCAGGGGGTTCGGCGTGCACTGGGGAGATTAGGCCGTCCTTAGTGGCATTATTTGCCTCCTTGATGCTGGTATGATCATCTGCTCTGGGTTACACCTGGCTCTGGCTAGAGCTGTTCTGGTCCTGAGTAAAGGATTGGAATTTATGTGTTCATTTATATGTAGAGTGTAAAAGACAGTGTGTCAGGTTATTTTAACCTTTTAAATGTTTGATATGGAAACGTGACTTATCTGCCACGCACAGACTCAAGGCGTCTGCATTTTAAGGATTAGCAGGTTGGCTGGCCGCTGAGATCCATATGAATTACCTGTGTCAGGGAAAATTACCTGTAGCCCAATGACTTGTGCATCCATGCTGCAAATTTGACCGTAATATGTAGCGTGGTGAACATAATACACAAAAATGGCACCGTTTTTTATGAGCAGGATTCTAACCCTGCCATCAGATTGGATAAAAGATGAATAAAATGACACTATACTGTATATAATCTGCATAATAGTATCTAATTCACACATCTGGTGGTTACAGAGATTCTTAAAAAACATTAATGATCCCCATTTATCAAGAGATACAGCAACAATATCATCTACGCTATAAATATATCTCAAGTAATGAATAAGGACAGAAAATTACATGTACATCCCCTGATGGGAAGCAGATGTGTGTAAACAATCTTGAGCCCAGAAGAGCCTGGTTGCAGCCTGCACAGTCATTTAATTCTGGCACAAGAGCGAGATCAAGTTGGAAGAAGCCAGCATAAGCGAGTCCTCTTTTGTGTGTGTGTGTGTGTGTGTGTGTGTGTGTGTGTGTGTGTGTGTGTATGTGATTAAATGTGGCTGTTAAAATGCTTTTTACAGGCTTCTCATCGCATGACTCACAGCTTAAGGAGAACATTAGTCAGTGAGTTCTTTATCTTATCTCAGCCTATAAACAGCCACTCTGCCAACAGTAAAATCTTGATTCGAAACTTTGCTATAGTAAATGATCATGATGTCGATAGTTTACGACTTAACCTGTGGCCTGTCCAGGCATGCATGTCCACAATAATAACTGATTTATTTTCTCGCCTTTCCACACTTTCGTAGCTAATGAAGTTAAATGGGGCTCAATAATTACCTGACCTTATGAATTGTCCATAGGCCATCAATAAATAATATATTTACAATTTAATACCTAACTTGTAAGTGCATTTTATCCATTTTAGACTGAAAACAAAATACTAGCACACATGTGAACGGAACTGTAAATATCAAATATTCATATGCCTTCATTAAACAGTGTAGTAACCATTTATTTATGAATAAAGTCTGGGAACGTTTGTACACTGCCAAGGAATGCATTATCATATACAAGGCGAGTCAAAAGTCACAGGACCTTCGTCGTGTGCTGCATCATGGATTTTTTACAAAGGCTGCCAAATCCATTGCTGAGGTCTCTTCGTCGATAGCAGGTCTTCAGACGATCACTATGTGGCTTGTCGTCCACAGTCCCGTTTTCTGTGAATTTGGCTATTAGGGATGTAACAATGCTATGTGAAATCGGTAATCTTTTTGGGTGTCGGTTGTTGAAGTACTTTGGACATCAGAATCATCAATTCCTTCTTCAGTTCCTGTGACAAACAACAAAGGATTTAAGCTTTCTGCGTTGATAACTTCTAAATCATTTTGCAAATTTTATTGCCGCAATCGATTTCTGATACAATTCCAGACTTCTTTGATATCCTACATGACCACCTTTCCATTGGAAAAACTTGCCCTTGATCAAACATGGCGGCTTTCAAGATGGTGGCCATGGTCTGGACATGGCCTAAAAGATAGGCCCCTTTACCCATTACTTGCTGGGGCATTCAGAAATGTCATTTTTCCTTTGTTTCGGAATAAAAAGTGTGTCCTGTGTCTTTTAATTCACCCTGTATATGAATATAGTAGCAATTACAAACAGAATTATAAATCTGAAATGTAATCATAAGCCCAAAATATGAAGCGTTATAAAGCTGTTAATACATAATATATTAATCATATATTTTTGTTTTAAGACTGGTTATAGTGTGTTAATATTCATAAGGAATACAGTAACCATATTCCAACAGAATAAAAGAAATGGTTTTAATAATGACCTAAACTCATAAAGTATTCAAAATTCAGCATTAAATAATATATTAAACACTTTTTGTGATTTAGGAATCACCAAATCCAAGCAAAAAAAAAAAAAAAACAGCATACAATCAGTTTTAAAATATATTTTAATACAGATATGTATCACTGTTCACATTCACATTCTCTGAAACATGATCCGGTGAGATCACGCATATTACTCTATATATCATACAAAGTACGCCGCAATGCTATATGGGATACTGCAGAGTTCTGCAGTGTTTCTAATTCATTAAGTCATTTGATATCAACATTTAATGCACATTGATTTTCTATTTTTAATTATTTAAGATGGTTAAAGTCTTATCTCACTGCAGTGATGCAGTTAGTACATTCTTACCATGTTCTTATTCTCTGCATCTCCTAAATATTTACATTATTGGTACAGAGGAACTAGCCCATATGCTAAGTACATAATAAATATGGGTTTTAAGTAACAACCTCATTCTATACAACTTTATATCTTAGTATTTATCAGCATGTATTAAATTAGTGGCTCACATACTATACAAACTGATATATACATATATGTGGTCGATTTCATTAACTAGTGCTCAGGTAGTGCACTAAGATGCCAAAGTTATCTGGCTGTGGAACTGTGGTGGAATAGTGGTTAAAGGTACTTGACTATGGACCAGAAGGTCCCGGGTTGATATCCCACCTCTGCCAAGCTGCCACAGTTGGGCCCTTAAGCAAGGCCCTTAACCCACAACTGCTTGGATTGTAAGATTGTATGAGTTGTAAGTCGCTCTGGATAAGGGCGTCTGCTAAACGCTGTAAATTTTAAATGTTAAAATGTATCCTGTGGTGCCGCACCTTGTGATGAACTGGCGTCCCATATAGCAGTAGTGTCTGCCCTGAGTGTTTTCTGAGGAAGAGAGCCAAAATAAAAGTCCCTAAATCAGAGTATAATTTATTGTACTGGGGTTTCCAAACATTTTAATAAGCCTGTATGTTTGTTTGGTCTCAGTAGTACTTCCATTCATTAAACTCTCAGGACGTTTTCACCTGCAGACACACTAATGTGCCGAGCTGAACTGTGTTGAACTCCACAGCCGTCATGCATTGTGTGGATCTGGCAGGGCACTGCGATGAAACAAATCCGAAAAGAAAAAGGATTCAACGGGATAATGGATACGTATCATCAGTGTTTGTGCTTCAGGGAGTTAATTGGTAAAATTGAACACCATACAAATACAACCAAGCCCTTGGCTAGCCCGATGTCCTGCAGGTAATAACTTCTGGGTCACTTCACAATGATGAATGAACAACACTGGAGCAACTGCAGCAATTAGGCTGAGCTCGGTAAGGCACCTGGTGTGACTGTGAATGTGCATCTATGTACGTGTGTGTGTGTGTGTTTGTTTGCTTCTGTAATTCACCCAATATGTGGACAACATGCAGCTTGTTTGGCTGAGGGATATGGCACAGTGTCCAAAGCAGAAAAAAAAATTAAACACACAAAACAAGAGATAGAGAACTTCGGATAACGAAAAGGAACAGGCCAAGCAGAACTTTGTGGGGATGCGGTAAGCTATGTGTGTGTCTAGGGACAGATAATGTGTGGGAATGCATGGGAGTTCTGCACCAAGCTGGAAGGAAACTAAAAACAAGCCGAGCAGAGCCACACGCAGCCCCAGCCTCGACAAACCGGGGTATTCAAATTCATCACAGCCGCAACATTTCCCACATGACTCCGGCTCACATCTTTCCACCATGATTGTTTACACAGCCTTCATCCTCGACTGCTCAGCACAAGGGGGGAAACTAAATGCACATAGCATGGCTCTTATCAGAAGCAAACAATCCTGCCTTGCCCAGCTTGCCGTTTTTAAACCATTAGGGACTCCTGAAATGGACACAGTTGTGTACTACTAGGTGTAGGCCTGCTCACGACTGTTGCTCACACTTAAAACAAGAAAATGACAGAACGATTTTCCTTGTTACTGCCAATGTTGGCTAAGGAACCCAGGGTAACTTAAAGCAAATAAAGGCCTGTCTAATTTAATCCAGTCGAATTGTCAAGATTTTGACAGGATATTATAATTTATTCTGGAAAGAGGAAAGTTGGTTCGTGTTGACGCCATGTTTAATGCCGGACAAAGACCCTAGCAACTTTATGAGCAGACAAATGGGTCTGAATATTTTAAAAACATTGGCACTTGAGGGGTGCTCCCAACCAGCAGTGGTGGATTAAATACCAAAGGAGTCTGTGGAGGGATCATCAGGGTGCTGGGCAACCAAGGCTGATCAATGTGTCAGAATATTAATAGCTATCCCAAGCTTATGCAAATCTTTATTAAAATTATTAGGACGTTGAGTAAATAATATTTATTAATGCTTAGAAATGTTCAAATTTAATGACTTGGGTTTACTGTCACCAACAACACACCTTCATCTGCCAGAAGAAAAAAATCTCTTGTGCATGTTGGAAGGTTACTGCTTGGTCGATAGTGCCTGAAATTGTTTATTTGCCCTTTTGAAAATGTTAATATTTAATGTTTTCTTAAACCCATGGCAATGTTCAAGGTTTGCTCTGTGAAATTATGTTTAAATGGAACTGAATTATGCAAAAAGTCACCCACATTTCAGCAACCCTCCATTTTGTGGTAATACTCTGCATTATTACCACTAATCCATTCGTTATTAATGCTCAGACCAGAAAAGAACATTTTCAGACTCATCACGTTTGCTTGAACATAAATTCCTGATTCGGTAAACCCAGATTTGATTAAATGCTAAAACAACGGAAGTCTGTCCATAAATATGGGCCTTCATGACACAATGCATAAGATGACACACAAAGCGGGTTCTAAAGGGCACACATTAATGTCACACAGTAAAGATTTGTGGATGAAGCTCAGTGCCAAAATGTTAGGACTTTCAACATAATTGACGAAGCATTGAAGAGCATCATTCAAAAAGACAGACAAGGACATTTCCAAAAATAAAAGGTACATTTATTTCTAAGAGGGCTTGGATGAGTCTGTCAGTAAAGTCTGTGCCGTATGTAAAATAATGGCTCTTGCTAAGCCATGCAATGAAAGTGACCTTTCTGTTAATGCATATTTGACTTAACGGCAATATTTAATGTCACGCCTCATTGTTATCCATCAAACATGACAAGAACAACATGAGATTTTAATTAGGCACATAATGATGACACCGAGCTAATCTCATTTGTAAAAAAAAAAAAATCACCAGAAGTAGGTTTATTTTGTGGTTCTGTACATGCGAATTGATTGATGTGCTTTATATTGTAAGAGATTGAAATGTGTGTGTGTGTGTGTGTGTGTGTGTGTGTTTGTTAGAAGCGTGAAGAGAAATACATTATTCATGTATTCATTATCTTCCGCTTAATCCACACGGGCCAGCCGGTTCCCACCCGACAACTCTGGGCCCAAGAGCAGGAACAACCCTAGACGGGACGCCAATTTATCGTAGAGAACACACACATACACACACACATTCACACACTAAGGTCTACTTTAGAGACACCAGTTAACCCAACTCACGTTTTTGGATTGTGAAAGAAAACTGGAGTACCTGGAGTAAACCCACACAGACACGGGGAGGACATGCAGACTCCACACAGAAAGGACCCAGGCTGCTCCACCCTGAGATTGAACCCAGGTAATGTGCTGAATCCACCTATCCTTATCATAACATGTACCTCCTCTTCTCAATTTATGAATCCAATCATAACTAATCCAAACTAGTTATTTATAGTCCAGTTGTCAGTCAGCAAAATTTTGATGTCAGATCTGTCAGATCACTTGGAGACCACTGATGAACAGCCGTACTCAAATCTTGCCACATATTCTCAAATATTACTAATACATCTAGCTTCTTCCATTTGAACCTCTCTTGTGTAGCTTTGGCAGTATTCTTGGGTTGTTGTTGAATGTGAACCTCCACCCTAGTCTCAGGTCTATTGTAGACTGTAGCAGGATTGCCCTGTATTTGGCTCTATTCATCTTAGCTTCAACTCTAAACAGTTTCCCAGTCTTTGCAGTTCAAAACCTTCACACAGTGTGCTGTCACCACCAACATGTTCTACTGTGGGTATGGTGCTCTCAGGGTAATGAGCACAAGTTTTGTTTTTTGTATTTATGATTCCTAATTTCAAAATGTTAATATTTATTGGATAGTTACATTTTGTGAGTAGTGTAAAATGCTGACATAACTGTGTACTTAATAGATATTCAGAAGAAATGGTCGGTGTAACTACATCTTGGAAATTTTCAATTACAAGCCAAGAAATAAAGGTAGTTATTAAATAGGACAAGCTATACGGGTTAACAAAGTTTCTTCTCACAAGCCCAGTATGGATATGAAGTTCTGTTCTTTGATAAGGTTAAGATCAATAAAGGAAGATGAGTCAGACAGGTGCGCAACCCTAATATGATTGGACCTGCCTTCACTTCTGCATGTCCGGCTGATGTCTTATTGATCTGAATCACCCCTGACACCCCTGAGGTGAAATTCTTTTTATTCTGTCTACCTGCACTGTCATTCACAGCATGGTGGTGCAGTGGTTAGCGCTGTTGCATCAGAGATCCCCAGTTTGATCGTAACACAGACTCATACATTAGTCTAGTTTTCTCCACATCCTAAAGGCATGTATTAGGTTCCCTTACAAACATGAACTGGGTTAAGCAATAATGAATTAATGTACCGCCATATAGGGCTGCTATTTATGCTATAGAGTTATATGAAATGGTGTACATGTTTCTTTAACCACAATATTGTTCTTGCACATTTCAAAGCTCATAAAGCTTTTAGTACAAAACATTTTGCTCTGCAGCATTTCAAAACTGACAAGGTTACAAAAATGTAGGCTGCAAGCAACAACATGACAGTGACATGAACATGTCTTGTAGGAAAAATGGTTATCGAGGTCAATGTAATCCCTTCCAGAGCAGTGCATATGCTCAATCCTATCATACTTTCACCCTTCTCTGCTTGAACTGACCCTACATAGACAGGGAGAAAACATACAGAGTTAAAGAAGCTCTACTTGCAGCACAAGGAGCAACTCCTGCTGCACCCAGAGGTGGGAAATGACCTCAAGCCATCCCTTTCCACCATTCATTATTCATCTCAGTTCACTCCAAATGCCAACACACAAACAAGTCCTCAACTCAGTATCGACCCATCTCTCTGCAAGCTCCTCAACTCCACTCATAGCACCAGAAGTAGGGAAAAGCCAAGAGCTTGTCTTCTCTTATTTTCTGATCAAAGGCATGTAAAGCCTTAATTCATGGTGATGGCTGGTTAACGCTGTCTCGTTTGTGAATTCCAACAAGGCAAGAGATTTTATTAGATTACATGGATGCAAGAGAGGAATAGCCAACTTTACAATAGTAGTGTTCTTTGCATACAGAATGCATTCTGACAGTGGGGAAACAATTATAGGCATTTGACACTCTACATATCACAGTGTAATAATTTTGATATCACAAGCGGTGATGATACCAAATAAATGCCAAATAAATAAACCTTTTTTTCCTTTCCACTGTTGCCCCAGGCTGTGGGGTATGTATTTTAAGATGATATAATATTGTAATGACTTTGAGACAATGCATCATTGTAAAAAGCGATATATAAATAAATTTGACTTGACGTGAGATGCTATGGTGTTATTGTAGGGGTTTTAAAGTATGGCACTCAGGAGACAGGAAATAACATTCATATAAATGTATTGCAATTTTTTGTATTAGTTGCTACTAAATAAATGACAGGGAGAATGAATATGCAAAGTGAGACTCTGTTACTGACTGTTACTCCGCTTGATTCAACCTGTGACAAATGTAAGATAATGTAATGTATTATCAGTTACTGCTTTGCCTCATAACATGGCTAAAGAAACAAAAAGGCTAAAGTAGTTTATTAGAAGTTAGATTTCTTGTTATTATGGAACAGTAGGAGGGCATGGGGGTATTTCTAATGGCATAATCATTAATGTACAATGATACTGGTATGCACCATGTTTCTATGCTATTTTTACTATTCAATTTTTATTAGCATACATGTTCCTCATGCGAAACTAAACTCATTTCATGGCAAAGGAAGCAAATATCTCTCAAATGCCACATACACAGCAGGAATGAACCTCTTGCACTACAGGACCTTAAACCATAATTACAAATATATACTGGAACCACTGGCACTACTAGCTTTTAGCTAACACACACATACACAGAGGTTGTCTTTTTACCATTTTTGGAACTTTCTACTGACATAAAGTTGCTGCTACACCTTGCACCAAACCCTAACCTTAACTGCCATAACCTATAGCAAATCTTTGAACTTCCTTGCTAATTTCAAGAGAAGGTTGCAGATTTTTTTGTTGTTTTTCAGTCATATTTCCCTTTCATTCCATCTCTGGCAACCCGGTGCTGTTGCAAGAGGATTTATGCTATTAACGCTAGTTTTACAGAGTTATTATTTATATCTATATTATAGCATTATTGACTTTAGAATTTCATCCCTAGAACTGGAGGGACAGCAAGTACAGCCTTAGGAGTCATCAAACCAAGAGAATCACCAACCACAGGAATCAGTTGACCAACAGTTTTTTTTCAAATGTTAATAGCAATCACACTTTTCTTATAATTAACTGATAATATTGCTGTGATTATTGTCATTATCTGCACTAGAATATGCTGTATTGAGGAAACACTCACCTTTACAATGCTGCACAAGGCATATATATATAATACAGTATAATATCTATGTGTTATGTCCTTCACTACTCCAACTCCCTTCTTATTCTGTAGCTTATTTCCTATATACATTTATCAGTGCAAATGGCACACACAGAAACACACACACACACACACACACACACAAACATCGGAATGCATTATTGAAAGGGCAGCAGTTCTGTTTGTTTTGCACCCCTGCCCGACACATTAAGTCAGGGTCAGGAGGGGAAAAAAGCCCATGAAATTACTGCTCAAGAATGGAGTGGCAATGTAAACGCCAAGTGACATACAATGTGAACGAACGGTCCTTTGGGCTGGATTAGTACTGTCTGTGAATGACATAAAGCAATACACATCCTGTCCTCAGTGCTGTGATCACTTTAATTGTCTATCCATTTGGCAGAGAGCACTAGGTGAAATACTAGAGCAGACAGGATGATGAGAAGAGATAAGCTTTTGTGTGACCATTATGTACCTTTTCAAATAAATTGTGTATGAGTGAGAAATATTTTACTAAAGACATGACTGCCATAAGCACATTATCCTTCCTTGGAACACACATAGTACATGGTCATTAACTGAAGTCTTTTAAATACATTCATATACAGGTTTCTTCATCCGTAACGGTCAGTTCATGGCTTGCAGCCCACATTCCCAATTTCTCTGAATTTGTCTATGAGAGATGCAACAGTGCTGTGCAAAATTGGGGGTCTTTCTGGGTGTCGATTGCTGACGTCTGCAGCCATGATATGGCAGCTGCATTCCCCGGCCATCAGAATCAGTATCTTTTTTATCACTTATTGTTGTTAATAACTTTGGAACCACAGGAGATCTGCAAATCTGATTATGGTATTCAATTTCTGAGACAATTCTGATCCAATGGCAGCTTTCAACATGGCGGCCATGTTCCAGACATACCCTAAAAGATATACCCCCTCTCCCATTACTTAATGAAGTATTTTGATATGTCATTTTCCCTTTTGTGTTCTATATCTTTTGACTCACCCTGTAGAAATGTATTACACCTAATGGATATTTTAAACTGGTTTTACCCTACTTCAACTGCTTCTATCCACACATATGTGAGAAGCAACTTGCAGCTGTATGACTGACGTTACGGACAGTTTTTTTTTTTTTAAGCAGCAGTATGCAGAAGATAATGAACGAAATATGAAAGCATGTTTGGCAAAACTACAGTCTAACTGCAGAATAAGACATTTCCTATATTCGCTTTTCTTATCACTGTGTAAGAGAAATGTTACCCTGCTAAACATCCACACCAGCATCCCTGTTGTGTTTTGTATGACGATCACTAGCATACTCATTATACTAGCATCCAAAGCTTGTGACCAGTATACTCACTATAGTAGTGTCCCATGCTGGTGACAAATATGCCAGCAACAGAGGATGCAAGGCAGAAACCATTACTGAACACTGTGCCAGTCCATTTCAAGTCACCTACAAACAAACACATTCTGACATGGGGGCATGTTAGAGACACCAGCTAACTTAATGCATGGCTTTGGAATGTGGGAGTAATCTGGAATACCCAGAGAAAACCACGGGAAGAGCATACATACTACACACAGGCAGCAGTCAGACACAGAAGCAAACCTGGTTCTCTGGAGCTGTAACACAACTTGCTGTGCCATTCTGCCTCCCCAAAACAATTTCTAACAATCTCTTCTCATTCTCAACACGAAAGCAAATTAAATAACCAGTTTACTATTTGTATGTTAATTTTGAGATGACAATGATGGAAACCAATCATCTGCAAACTGTAATTGTAGCAAATAGAGATTTATTTAATTAATATGTAATTTAATTAATAGGACAGCTGTATGAAATAGTAAATCCATTATAGCATTATAAATATGTTGGTTTTTATTTATTTAATTGTACATTAATAAAAAACAACTATTCTTTAAACATATACACTTTTTATTTTTACCCCCTCCTAAAAAAAACCCAAAAAACAAAAAAACAAAAAAACAAAAACAAACTGTGGGACTGACTCTCATTTGCCTGAAAAGCATATTTTTTTCTTATTGTATGTTGCTCTTTTCCAGGGCTCAATTGGCCCTGAGGTGACACAAAGTTCCTCACAGCATGTGCTTGATTGCATCACATTTTCTGAGTCTGGAGCAGTAGGAGATTAGGAAAAAGTGGAGTGCGGAATCAGCAATCAAAGTGACACTGTGCTCGGGCTCCAGCAGTCAGGATCACAACACTTTCTGATCCTGCTGCTCACCAGTGCACCTGGCGAATACACGCATCCCCAAGGACACGGCACGGTCTGCAAAGGTTCTACCATCCTCTAGATGGCACTGTGGAGCTGCCAGCTTTCACAATGGAGTCTGTTAAAAATGTTTGTCAGTCAGGTTAGGTGATGGCAAAAGCACAGACACACCTGAATGCCTCATTTCACTTCAATCCTGATCAGGTTCTGTTATCACTGCTCATCATTGTGTCATGAACTGGGTGAAAGTTGACTTCTGAGCTGCTATAGGAGAAACAAAGCTGTTAGTATAGAGGATTCCACCAGGGCTGCTCATAATCTATTTTAGTGTATTGAAAAAAATATTTGACAAAAAATGAATGAGCAATTTTGCAAGTATAAGGCACAGTTATTAGTCAATTTAATAAATATGTCTAATGTAGGTGACAATTCTGTTGTCAACTGGATATGACTGCACTACTCTAGAAGCAGATATGAGTATGGAACAAAAGACATAATTATTCAGCATTATATTTCACGCATACAACACTAATCTGCATTTTAGCTAATGAACTGTCCTTTTCTGCTGAGATGAAGAATTGTTAGTCATATAAAAACCAATGCAGATTGAATGGAGCGTACAAATTACACTTAAACATAAAAGTGACAGCATATGGTTCAAATGTGCATCATATAGCTTTTATAGTTCATGGTACGTTATATATACATTATGGTTGCTATTAGTTCAGTGGTTTTGTGTGATCTTCATGGTTTGTTGTGTATTAGTGTCATTTAACTTTGAATATATTTCGCATATATTAGTGGCCATATTACAGACACAGGCACAAGACACAAAATCAACACACTAGTCATGTGCCAGTTTAGAGTGACCAATCAACCTATTGCATGTTTTTGGGATGTGGGACAACACCAGAGTACCTGGGTAAACCCACATAGCAATGGGGAGAACATTAAAACTTCTCCTGATTTCAGCTAGTACAATCCACTTTACGCTGTATTTTGTTCGTTTATTTTCAAGGGGGTATGTCGTGTGCCTCAATAGTTTTCCGCAAGAGTCCATTTATATATTTGCATTTACATTTACATTTACAGCATTTAGCAGACACCCTTATCCAGAGCGACTTACAACTGATATGTTCTTACAATTCAAGCAATGGTGGGTTAAGGGCCTTGCTTAAGGACCCAACTGTGGTAGCTTGGCAGAGGCGGGATTTGATCCCAGGACCTTCAGGTACAGAGTCCAGGCTACCACATCTATATATATATATCCTGTGATATATTATTAACTATTCTATTATGAATTAAATGTGGAATTAAATTATTAGTATTATTGAATATTATGAATTAAATGTGGAAGTTCCAACATGAAACTAAGTACAACAAACAATGCAAACTCAAGACCATTGCTCTATAGTGGATTTCTCAGGTTTAATGCCTTTATTAGGTACACCTGTTGAACTGCTTTTTAAAGCATGCTTTTTAAAGCATATATCTAATCAGCAAATAACCTTGCAGAAACTCAGTGCATTTAGATATGTAGACATAGTAAAGATGGAACCCTGTGGGCTTTCGACTGACAAGAAAATGTTTCACTTTTCCCATTTTCATGTTAAGTCTGGTGAGTGCATATTGTCAATTTGGGTGCATAATTGAGTAAAATAATTCAAATGAATATGTTGCTGCATGTTTTGGAAGTATCTCTGCGATAAGGATGGATTCCATTAGACATTTAGTGAAAGCCACAGATCATAAGACATAGTGCATAAAATAAAATGTATTTATGCATACACCCCTTGGGTATTCATGGACACATTCTATCTTTGCCTTTCCTACTGCTATTCTGCCGTGTGGCCCTAGAGCTTTTTAATCAGTTGAAGTACTTCCTAAATGGACAAGGTAGACAAGGGCAGACTGAGCGCATTTCCCCATATTCTACTCCTCCTAGAAAAAGGTATCAGAGCCCTCTTCTGCAAAATAACAATCCAATATTAGGAAAAAGTTGGGAAGGTATGGGAAATGCAAGAAAAAATACACTTAATTTCATCCGTTTTATATATATATATATATAAAGTTGATGTAAATGTGTGTTTAAAGTGCATTTTACATACTGTCCAAACTATAAAAAAGATGACAATAAAACTTGATCTGATCTGATATTTGATTGTGCCTTATAGTAAATCTTTTTTATTTGTTCACACCTAAAGAAAACTGCAGACAATCCCTAAAGTGGAATGCAACAAATTAACACCAGCTTGTGTCTTTATTTTTGAATATATGTGTTTGGGAATTTAGGAACTACCTGAGAGTGCAAAATACTGTGTGCATCAACAGAACTTGTGCACTATGTAAGAGTTAACCTAGAATCTAAGCTAATAGTCCACCTTTATCTAAGGGTGCTTAATCTAAAACAACAAGAGCTCTAAATTAACCCCCAAAATGACTGTTTTTTGTATTGTACAAGTTGAACATTTTAATAAATATTTGTCTAATCTGATCAGTTACAATTAACTTAATTTAAAAACTGAATAAAAATGAATGAAGGAACAGACGTGAGCAAGCAATGGGCTGAGTAAGGAGCAATTTGGAACATGGAGTTTTTGTGAGAGTACCCTGTACCGACACCAACAGTGGCCGTCAACCGAGATCATCTCATTTCATCACTTCACGCTGTGCTAGGAAAGCAGACAATACACGCTGTCTTATTCAATGATTATGAACACGGCTGTGGTAGTAAATATGCACAAAGCTTCTGCTTGTGCTTGGCTAAGCACCTCCTGCAGTGCTGCTACACTGTGACATTGTGTGATCAGGGTGGACTATTCATCAATGCCTGGTTCTTACACAAAAACAAGGCTTAATAGACGAGAAAATCAGTCTTTCCAGATGTACATTGTTATCTCTCCTTAGCAATGCCTGTCCCTGGCAAAAAGGCATTAACCAAACATGACCTCAAGTTTAGAGTGTAAGGGCTTGTTCATTTCAGATCCAGAATGTTTAACATACTTGATAAAATGGTAATTAAAACTGTATTATAGGTTAATAAACTAATCTCACCCTGAAAATATTACATTTTAACATTTAACAAAGTGGATTAATTCTAAAATAAATCCATCCATTTTCACTAAGGTGAACCCATGAGCAACATTTTTTTTCAGATTCATTGGATATATATGAGGGGACTTCTGCACATCTACATCTGTTATACTAGATTGACACAAGTCGTAAATGTGTTTGTAGATTTTAGGCCACTTGAACAGAAAAAAACAGTGGTATGAAATGTAAACCATTAAGCAAGTTGTGTATTTAAATGGACAAAGAACCTGCTAGCCTGATAAGAATACGACTTCTTGATCAAAGATTTCTCGGCTGAAACTGCTGGTCAAAAGAGAATATGAAAAATGCAAAGTATGTAGATTTCAAACAGGTGATTATAATTGTGACTTGGTACTAAAGCAGTATCAGTAAAGGCTGAGTTTTTGAAGAGCAATGGTGGGCAGAGGATCTCCAGTTGTTCAATAAATGCTTAAGAATATTGTGGAAATGTTGGACAACGGATCATTTTGGAAACTTCCGACAAGCACTGCAACACAGAATAAAGCATTCACAAATGAGCTTTATGGCTTCAAGAAAAAAAAAAAATTCTAGGGACATCCATGCATTTTTTAACAAGACAATGCCAAGCCACATGTTGCACATTACAGTAACATGGCTGTAGAATAAGTGGGTATGGGTACTGGACTGGCCTGCCTGCAGATCTTGCTTGTCTTTAGAGAGTGTGTAAATTATTTAACACCCCCCCCCAAGCTCATGTTCTGTAATGGTAACTGCATGTCCTAGTGTAATTAGATTACCAATTACTTCAGGAGTTCTTAGGTTTGGAAATCATGAAAAAAGACAACTGTTGTGCTCATATGTTCTAAGACCTGTTTACTTTGTGCCTTTTTGGTGTATTACTTCCCTTCGCTCATAGTGAAGGGAAATTTACAAATTTAGCACTAGACAAAATATTATTTTATCATTTGCATTTTCCATACTGTTCCAACTTTTCTGATTTGGGGTTGGTAATAATTATTGCACTTTTATTCAATTAAAGGCAAAAGTCTTTTGTGGCCTCTGCATCGGTACATCACCGTTTTAGTAGAGACTCCAATCAGGATAGTTCATCATAATGATCAGTTAATCAATCCGAATATCTATATATTGATTTAACCTTTCTCTCTAAGGGGACACATGAACCCAAGCCATTAAAATGCTCCCCAGCGTGACAGAACCAATGAACCTAAGATTTTCCTTAAATTTGTTAGTCTGATATACCGTTAACAATATCTAAGATCAATTTACGCTGATGTTACATGATCACATGATCATGTCTTTAATAAAAACATAATGAATTTCTTCCATAGGAAACGCTGCCATGTTACAGTTCCTGTCAATTTATTCTTGAAGCTGGTTTATTGTCTTCTTTTTTCGGTTCGGCTCACAAGATGCATCACCAATATACGTATACAGGCCCATTTTGCTAGCAATCCTTCTGTCAATGACTATCATTCTCAGTTTGTCAGACCTCATTAGCCATGGTTAAACGAGTATTCATCAGAAAGTGCAGGATCATCAGATCCACTCTTCTCCCCTCAGGGGATGTCAGCCTAGGGACGACTCTCATGCTGCACAGCTCACTGAAGTCTCAGTGTTGATTTGCTCTTGTTGGTTTTGAGCTAGACCTGGCATGTTATTGATCTCCCTCTGGTTTAATCAGTGGCCTTGTCAGATTGCAACAAAGAGGAACCAAGCCAAGCTGAAAGCAATTTACTCTGGCATAGCTAAGATTGCAACCTAACATTCAGTTTTTCCCCTGTATGAGTTTAGTGTGTGTGTGCGTGTGTGTGTGATGTTTATTTTGCATGTATGTGTTTTCCTTTTAATAATGTATGAAATTTAATCAATCTTCTCTTGATCTTTAAAATAGTAGCGTAAAACAACATAAATGTAATCTAATGCCACAATCTGAGAAATATTATATTATGAAGGATTTTCTGTTCTGGGGATTTACTGACACTGAGTGACAGCTCAGTCACAATGAAAAACTCTTCTCAAATACCATCTTGCTTAACCTGTTGTAGTTAGTGCATAAAAAAGGCCTTAACATATAAAAACAAAGACAGAAGATCATGTTAATTGACTTCTTTAATTAGAGGAAATACTTGTGGCAGGGTAGAAATATGCATGGAACAGCGCTTGGTTCCCAAAGGTAACCTATGGGAGATTGTCCAAATCTGTGTAGCGCAAACAATACCATCTGTATTAGCATGTTAAATTACAATTATATTTTTGAAGTGAGCTGCTCAGTTACATAGCACGTATACATTTATTACACTCAAGAAGAAATGTCTCATTTTAAACAAACAATACATTAATCATCTGATAAATGGATACATGTTACCAGTTACTGTTGAGTCTTGCACATTGTCTTAGAACACAACACAATTCTCCTTACAGAACAGCTTCAGCTCTGGTAAGTTGAATTTATCTCATAAAGAATTCACTTCCTGTATTTCTACAAGATTTCTATTGTATTATTGTCAGGATGTTGACCTTTGCCATTACATAACATTTCTTCTTTCCATATTTCTAACTCTATTCTTTCCTTTAGATGAAAGCAAAACAGTCCAATGCAATAATTCTTCCTCCACCTTGTTTCATCAATGAGTTTTTTTTTTTACTAAAATGCATGGTTCTCCTTTCGCCAAACATAAGACTTCTCATTTATACCAGAAAATCTTCTGTTTTGCTTTCATCCAGCTAAAACCTTTTTTCAAATGTCCTTTTGGCCACACATGATATTTTGCAAACTGCAGTTAGGCAATAATGTGCTTTTTGGAAAATTCACAAACCTTCAGGTACAATGTTTTGTGCTGGCTATTCTTCAATAACAAATGTACCATGTAAAAGTAGCAAATGTAATGACTGGCGCAATCAAAAATATTACATCTGACTGTTATTAAAACAATTAAAAAATGAGCAATTAAAAAAAAATGAGCAAGGGCCATAATGTGCACCCAAACTGAAATACATTTACATTTAGCCTACAGAATTTAGAATAAACACTTATCCAGAGAGTCTTACAGCTCAATCGAGTTGTTGAGGATTGGACAGAGGTAGCTTGATGATGGCAGGATGTGAACTTACAACCTGCTTATTTACACAAACCTTCATGTAACCTCTTTAAAATAAAATTTCCTATAACATATACCGTAGAATGCCCAGTGAGTTTATTTCTCTTTTAGAACTTGATGTAGATGTAGACCCTACAACTCAGAATATAAAAAAAATAAATTGAACAGTATGAAAAATACAGAATAAGAAAATGCAGTATTTATCATCTTTAATTTAATTTTACACAGAATAAACTTAGGCCAGTTGTCTGATCATTTGTTAATATACAGCCATTCTTGCATTTCATGCATGCAACATTCCAAAATTAAAATTGGAATAAAGAACAAATTGGAATGTGGAACAAACATAGACAATTTGGGGCTAGTAACAAGGTAAATGAAAACTAAATAATGATGTGATGTGTTCGAACATGTAAAGTCAACAGGTGTTTATAATTGTGATTTGATACAAAACCAGTATTTTAAAAAGCAGAAACAGAGTCTTTAAAGAGCAAACATAATTAATTTATTTTTATGTCCAATTCATCAAAAAAAATCCAATTTCAGTGGAATAAGCTACCAGCAGACAGGTCCAACAAGGTTCCATATCGCAACAAAAATTTATGGATCATTTTGTCATAGGTTGCATAACCAAGTATTGGAATGCATGTATTTTGACAGGTATATATACTGTTCACAAAAAGCTCACTATGAACTATCTTCTAATTTTTGTGTGCAGTGTATTTGGTCTATATTTGGACATGTCATTAAAATATTCTAATTCTACAAAGCTGGTACATATACACTTATTTCAGATGAGACAGTGCATTTTATATAAGGCAATAAGGGTACCAACAACTGCACTAACTGAGAAGTAAAGCTATATCTGTAGTATCTAATCACTAAGCCCATTGATATAGTGCACAGGAAAAAAACAAGATCTGATTACTGAGCAACCCTGTATTCATATGAGTTATGAAAGTAAATGCCACCATTCTATCTGGTAGGACCAATCTTATGTATGAGTAGAACCAGGCATACACATCATTACCAGTGCCCTAATTAACAAGGACGGATATGATAATATGATGATTCACAGTGTCAAATGCAGTAGACAAATCCAGAAGGATAGTCCTGAATCTATAAACTTCAGACCTGTCCCCCAACCCGGCCAGATGTTCTAGTATAACCACATTAAAGAGATTACGCAGGTATTGCTGTGTTCCAAGGCTTAGTAAGAATTAAATAAAGGAATAGGCTTATTAGTGCACAGCTGACTGACAGTTCCACAGACCTCCATCTACAAGTAGGTCCAAAGCACCAGATCCTCAGTTAGTGCAGTTGGTCAGAAATAATAGACACATATGGGTTGATTGTTGATCTGTCTGTTCCTATTGCACATTTTTATTGTACTTATTTGGTGAACCAACAGGTAGCCTGCCTTGTCTTCGTACAACTGAATTTTACACAGACTGGCTGAGTTAGAGAGGTTCTTACAGTCACAGTTACAGAAACTTAGCAGTCACAAAGATTTGTTCACAAAGGAACAAGATAATATATATATATATATATATATATATATATATTTTTTTTTTTTATTTATTTATTTTTTTTTTCAAATTACTTTGTATTATTATATTATTTTCTTTTATTATTTTAAAGCCATACATTTAGGTTTAGTGAAACCATTTGCCATAATTTGGAATTATACCTACTCAAACAGTATCAGGACCAAGGAATTATGTAAACAAGTCTGAAACAAGATTATAGAAATTATTTATCAGTTCTAATTTCTAATCAGTTTTAATTATCTTTTTACACAATACAAAAAAAAATGGTTACTATATTTTAGCAATTTAAAATATATTGTAACTAAATCAAATCAGTTATACATATAGATCTTGAATAACAAGAAAAAATGACAAGGAATACACAGAATAACAAAAATTCACTAATAAAACCAAACAAACAAAAATCTAAATAAATAAAAAAGCTGATCAAGGCTTTTAGAGCAGATAAAGGTTAGTCCAACTGAATTTACACATTTCTATGGATAATTAATAGGCATAGGCAAAGTATAAAGGCACATAGGAAAAAAGGATATTCCAAGCATCCCTAAAATCTACTACAAAGAGTACCTCTGATAGTGCTTTGGATTGTTTCCAAGTTAACAAAATAAATAAAAAATACTTAAATACTTGATATATTTGATATCATCAGACATCTTCTGCTACAACAGTATCAACTGTCTAGCTAAAAGTGTTGTAAGGCAATTGAATTTGCTTCACATTTGGATAACTGTAAGAGGAAGTGGGAATTCCAACAAAATACGGTAATGGTTCAAAAGAAATTTCTAAGTTCCTATTTCTGAAAACATTTTATGCAAGGAGGCACATGTGTATATGTGAGTCAAGTGCCAGACTGCATCTGTCACAAGTTGATCAATACTATTATCAAATTTGGATAGTCTGACCTTGGTTAGGTAAGCTTTACATAAAATCTGCACAAATAGATGGATCTCTACATGTTATCTAAAATCACACATTCTAGATCTCCTCTCATAGATATTGGGTTGGGTGTAATGAGTGGATAACAATATACATGATAGAGAAAAATATTTATCAGGGTGCGGCTGTAAAAAATATGCCCCACACCTTGAACATTTAGGACAATTTTGAGCACCATTAAATCCATATAAAGAAATTGAAACTGGAAAAAACAGCCATGGTAGTGGGAGTATCATCCTGTAGGGATGTTATTTAACTGCCTGGACTGAGTAAATGCTCAGAAAGGTGAAATGGGTCAAAATACAGTACTCATCTGTATTCCCACTTTTTGATGAATTAACCTTCGTGTCACAGGAAACTAAATATTTTTAATATTCAGATTATTAAGCAATATATAGTATGTGAGTCATATATACTACGTCAGATTTCAGAGCTATGATTTAAAAAAGTAACTACATACTTAAGGAAGTCTAAAGGAAATACCATTTTTGCATTTATGTAGATGTTACGGGTTGTATATTTAAGGCCCCTTATGTAATGATTAAAAAGCCACATAACTCCTGAATGACAAAGATGCACTTACTAGAATTAAACATGGATTTTCTAGCATTGTACAGTTTCTAAATGCAGGCTAGTCAATACTCATTCAGTTAAGTCTACCGGTTGAAAATAACCATCTGCCACAGTTACACTACTTTTATTCTTGGTGACACACAACTGAAGAATCCTAGATTTGATACCAGCCATCAGTTATACCAGTATATTCAAATTTTAGAGTAAAGGGTATCCCTATTTTATTTTGTTTCTGACAAATATTCAAATTATCATATGTTCATAAGGGTTTAGTCCTTACCAAAAGTGTAAGGAAGCTACATTTCTTTAAAATGGTTAAATAGTTTTACTTTATTGAGTTTTTGAGGTTTAACTTAATGAGCTGTAATTAATGTGATTAAACGTGACAGAAAACTTTACAAACATGCAAAAATTGTATAATTTATTAAAACGTGGTTTCCTAACAACACTTTGCCAACATAAAAAAAAACTTAATTTATCTCATTGTGTACACATTACATGTTATGCAGGCTTTTATTATACACAAATGAAGTATTTAAACTATTTCAAAAGCCTTATGCATGGGGAAGAATCACATGTAATGCAAATGCATTTAACAATAATGAGAATATATGTTTTATGATTAATAAATACTCATGATCAGCTTTTGCCTTTACAATTGTTAGGTAATTTTCAATTCTCTGAGGTGGCTCGGTTTGGCGTATTACCCCTTTTTCTGACATAAATGGGTCCTGCCTAATTTATCAAAGTCTCTATAACTGCCCAAAGTCGCTCTGTAATAACCATTATGACAGGAGGATTGTAGGCAATTGGGTGCCTTTTGTCATTGCTGGGTGTTTCTTTTAACCAATAGTTTGAAAGTAAAAATGAGCCTGCAAGGTGTTCTCAATATGTAGGAAATGACTCAAAGAAGGAACTTGATTCCTTGGCCACTCAGACAAATTCTTATCCTAGGAAGCTTGGTGTTATTTTTTATTCTAAATTTGATTCTAAGTTTTGTCTTGATTATTATCCATTTAAAGTGTGGTATGTTAAAAACAGAATTTTAAACTGCACTCTAAACGAGACAGGCAGCCAATGCAGAACTGCCAATACTGGAGTAATATAAACCCTTCAATTAGACCTAGTGAGTACTCGGCTAGCTGCATTTTTTTTTGCCAAATGCAGCTATGTCATTGCTAAGACATGTAGAGCGCTATGGTGTTGGTCCAGGGTATATTTCTGTGCTATTAGTGCCATATTCCAGTGCCAAGACACAAGTTGAGTTTGTGTTGTGGTTTATTTGTATCCTTATGTGTTTTATGTTGTTTTGTTTAATGTCAATCATTTAATATCTTATTGATTGTGAAGCAGTTTAAGTGCGGTTTTCTAACTTACTTATTATGGCTAAATACCTTATTGCCTGTACAGCCTATAACACATACCCGTTGACCCATGCATTCATCCAGTTGGGTAATTTTTACACTATTATAATACTCTAGAGCACACATTTTTTTAACAATTTAGCTTTACCTGAATATTTTAAAGCAACACTTACATATTAATTAGCAGTTATTATAAAATATGGCAAATAAAATATAAGCTATGTATTCTGTATTAGGCATTTGAAAATAGGTGTATAAAATGGCAAAACTCCTCTTCCAGTGCCCTGGGTTCTATTCTGCAAGATGTCTTGCTCCCTCTCCCTTTCAGTCAAGCTCCATTTCTCCAAAGCTCTGATGCACCAGTTTTCTAAGACATGCACCTATTCTTGTTCACCACACACATTTAAGGTTTCTTCTACTTACCTACCTGCTGCTGTGTTCTATGTATGTTCTAACCATTCTATATTACCTACACTTTGCTGAACTTCATTTCATCTTCCCTGTCATTCCTTTAACCTTAACCCTGGGATTTATAGTGCATCCGGAAAGTATTCACAGCGTTTCACTTTTTCCACATTTTGTTACGTTACAGCCTTATTCCAAATTGTATAAAATTAATCTATTTTCTCAAAAATCTACACAAAATACCCCATTATGACCATGTGAAAAAGGTTTTTTAAGAGTTCTGAAAATTTATTAAAAATAAAAAACCTGTCTATATAAGGTCCCACAGTTGACTGCATGTCAGAGCGCAAACACCAAGCATGAAGTCAAAGGAATTGTC
>JAUZSU010173932.1:0-12969 GCA_034780255.1 Parotocinclus maculicauda | reverse complement strand
GTTATCTAATATTCCTAGCAAAATAGCTCAAACTGAAAAGGCTTAGTCTTTGGATGAGAAATGGTTTAGCTCATACTGAGACTCATCTTTAGTAAATGTGTGTTATTTTGGCAAATCTGAGCATGATATGAGACTTTACTGAGATCTGTACTAAAACTCAAGAGAAGATATATGTGACATTACTATGACCTTTATCTCAGGAGATACATTTGAGCAGCAAGAGACTTATCCTAAAGTTATCTTTGTCTTTCCATCTGAACTCATTGTTATCTTGGAGAAACTACAGAGATATTAAGGAGATCTCCTTTTTGAGTTTTGTTTCCTCTGGGTCTTTCTTATTGTGTGAAGGAAAAACATATGCATACTCTCAATTCATTGCTGTTTTTTGTCCCACACGTTTTCTTGTTCTGCGATTAAAGCCTTGCGCTCAGCAACGCTCGGAACGTGGCGGATGTTGACGTTGGGAGTTGAATACAGCTCCTGGGCCCAGATTCCTGAGCTCCCAGACAGGCAGAAGAGAAGGAGGGCAGCTGTGGCAGACCTGTCAAACACCGCAATGTTTACAGAGCCTGATCAAGGCAGTGAATGTTTTCAAAACACAAACACAAAGACGTTCTTTGATAAGGTCATCGACCTGGAGAGGCCAACTGACCTGAGGGGCACAGACATCATCAGTGCTCATGACATGTCCCAGGAGGATGTCCCACTGTGGAATGGCAGGTGAGCGTCATAGGCTGTTTGTTTACGTATTGGTTTTGTTGTTATACTCTTACCACCAAGACTAGCAATATATCAGTCTCTCAGTAAATCACATCAAAATAGGCTTTTCTAAAAAATTCAAGTGTGTCCCTTTAAGATCTGACGGGGGAGGAAATAACTGGTATTTTGGGTACTGCTTAGAAGGCACATTAATACATTAATTAAGCTTAATTTGCAATGTCCTCTTCTACCACTAGGGGGAATAACAGCTCCGAGAGAAATGGCTAATGAATATGTTGTTTGCGCTGAACCAAACACCTGTGGTTATCTCAGTGCCATCTGTATGTCAACATGTCACTTTCTGCAACACCAAGCTGTGTGCACTTAATCTTTTCAAAATTGAACCAGTGCACGTTTTGATCCTGTGCCTTTATAAGGAAGAGACCACCTTATCTGATGGGAAAAGGCTAGTGGATTTGGTTGGGCTTATTGTAAAGGTACTTTTCCCCCAAAAGAACTGACACAGCAGAATAAAGAGAAAGGTTCATGTACAGGTTAGAGTTACTGAACGACTAGAAGATAACTCCAACACCTATAAGAGGTTCTGTCACTTTTAGTGGCCATATAGGACTTAATACTCACCATTAACACAGGGAAACCCAGTTACTCTCTTTGCTGTGTTAAACTGTGCTCATATATAGGCGATTGATAGCCTAATTACCATTTACGCCGACCTCCTCTTTTTTCCAACACATGCCCAAAAGTGCCTGGCATCTCCTAGTGTTATGAGCACAAAGCACACTGACGTCTCGTTGTCTGCCAAGCACTCCCACTGCCACGACTGATGGAGTGAAAAAATCACCATGGTCCCTACTGAAAAAAAACAGACCAGCATGATGCTGGACGTGGTGGTTTGTCGTGTTTTGAACATGTTTTTGCTGGGGGTGCTGGTGACCAGCACATCCTGGTCTTTGCTGGTTCTTGGATGGCTGTGACCAGTGCATGCTGGTGACTAGCACATGCTGGTTGAACAACAAAAACAGCAAGATCATACTAGGCAACCAGCTTTACCAGCAAGGTTATGCTGGTAAACCAGCAAAATCAGCACCACACCAGCTTAAACCAGCATGGATCTGATGCTGTTCAATGCTTGTTTTTTTTTAGCAGGGGCAGACTTAACAGAAGAACACCTTCGTGTCCCAAATGGAAACATCAACAAGTGTTAAAGCATTAATCCAGAGTGTTTAACCCTTTCCTGCATTTGTCTTATCTGTAGCTCATCTGTAGTTCATTATAAATGATTCATTGTTCATTATAAATTGATCATACATTGATTTTGAGCTTTTCAGCCTTCCTCAACGCTGACTTTTTCCTCCACTATGCTTCACGGTTGGAAGGTTTTGCTGTTTGTGTGTATGGTCCTCCATAGCTTTTGTGCCTATGTATTAGACTTTCTGTCAGACATCCAAGTGCTCTTGTGCAAAAATATTATTGATTTTATCTGTACTCTCTTCCCATGAACACTCTTCAGAGTTTAGCGGGTAATTCATATTGAGTATTAAGTATTACTGTAGAATTTGGTTAAGCAACGTAGAAATGTGTGTAAATGCACACCAAAATTGACTGATATCTACGTTGAATATGCTTTCTCAAACCAGGAGGTGACTGGAGACGTTTTGTAGCCCTTAAGTGTAAATGTTTCCATGGCCAGACACACGAAAATGGAGGGAACACAGAGCAGGTGATCGCTGTCCAAACTAAACTATAATAAGAATTAACATTATGGCTGCCGAACAGCACGGGGGCTTGATGGATAGCACCTGCCTCAAGCAAGAAGGTCCTGGGTTCAATCCCAGGGTGGAGCGGCCTGGGTCCTTTCTGTCTGGGGTCTGCATGTCCTCCCCGTGTCTGTGTGGGTTTACTCCGGGTACTCCGGTTTCCTCACGCAGTCCAAAGACATGCGTGTTAAGTTAATTGGTGTCTCTAAAGTGGCCCTTGGTGTGTGTCTGTGGGCATGACTGTGTGTGCCCTGCGATGGATTGGCGTCCCATCTAGGGTTGTTCCTGCCCTTGCGCCCAGAGTTGCCAGGTGGGCACCGGCTGACCCGCAACCCCGTGTGGATTAAGTGGAAGAGAATGAATAAATTAATTTATTATGGCTGCAATCACGATAACAAAAGATGCCTCTTCATTCAAAATGATTGTGTAAAATTGTGATATTAAGGTTAATGTAGCAACAATTTTGAAAACCCAGCAAATACCACAGAAGGTGGACATTCCAGTGTTATGACCTGGTTTGATTGGATTTTAAGCTGGACATGTGTTTTTCGATCATTTCCGAGCTGGAAGATCCAGTGACGATCCATTTTGAGTTTTTTTTTGGACGAGACAAGCAAACGTTAATAACCAAGGGAATATCATAATATACATTGGCTTGAGAAATGTCACAGAAACGTTAGTTTAACAAAAAAGCAACGATACTGCAAGAAATTTATTTAATGTATAAATCTGGTGAGTAAATCTCCCCACTTTACGCAGAACCCGTCCCTTATTTTCAGTGAAATGAACCACATGTGAACTTGGAGATTTGTAACCACACCCACCAACGCCTTTAACCAATCCTGTTCGCCCTTCCATTAGCCTCGTTGGGGATTTCTTTCCTAAAACAATCTCACGGTTAATCAAAAGAAACGTGGCTTAAAACCAACACCAGCAGAAACACAAACGTCAGCAGTCTGGAGAAGCAGCGCGCTTTGGTGATCACTTTGGTTACGCGCGTTGGTGTGGAAGCAGCGGTTGAAGCCTGACGTTAAGTAACGCTGTCCAAGTAAAAAAAAAAACGTGCTACACCGGCAGGATCAAAACGTTCATAAGGAACAAATCGGCTCTCGTTTGGGTTTGGGAGTTGCCAGCTAGTCCTGCTGTTTGATATGAATGACGCGCAGGTGCTCGTGATTACGTGTGGGATCGGCCAGTTCCCGGTGTGGACGAGGTCGGTTTGAGTATGATGTTCATGTGCATGTGGCACGGATTGGATACTGGGTGCCATTCCGTGCTTTGACGCGGCTTTTACGCGGATTAGATTTGCATGACAAGTTTTTCCGTGCGGGAGATTGAGTGAGAGGGCGACGGCGCACAGAAAAGGAGCAGATCGAGGCAGTTCAACACCAGCGCCTTTTCTTCTTTGCTCCCTTTCTTCTTTTCTTCTTTTTTTCTTTTTTTAAACCAAACCCAGACGCACAGAATGATGGAGATTCTGAGTCCTAGCACGGCCGTGCACCATCATGTTCGCTCTGCTTGCTGATGTCCGACTAGCTCTTACCTGTTGGATATACCCACATGTCTAGGATGGCTCGCTTTGGGGACGATCTGCCGGCGCGCTATGGAGCTCCTCCGGGCTCGGTGAGAATGGGAGCCCGGCCAGGAGGCGCTCCGGGTGGACCGAGGCTCTACAAGCAGTCGATGGCGCAGAGAGCCCGGACCATGGCTTTATACAACCCCAAACAGACCAAGCAGAACTGCTTCACCGTCAACCGCTCTTTATTCATTTTCAGCGAGGATAACGTGATACGGAAATACGCCAAAAGGATCACCGAATGGCCATATCCTGATCCGATTGGTTTAGTGAAGTTTAGGAACCTATGACTGATGCCCCTTTGATTAAGATCTCATTTAGACGATGTCTGTTTTAGGTTCTCCAGAATAGCACAGGGGGACAGTTTAATAAGGCAAGGCTTTAAAGCGTCCAGTATTCATATAATCCCAGATTGATGCAAAAAATCCCATTATATTACACTCAGAAAAATAGGGGAGCGTTTCATTATTTATATTTCAGACTTCACACATTTTGTGAGTAGTATATTTAATACAGGAGGTGTTAATGAAGTGCTGTCAGAGTTAATTAAGCCAATGCTTTCTGATGTGCACACACTGTGACAAACCTGGAATTGGAACATCATTATTCGTTTACATTTACATCTATGCCATTTTAGCAGACGCCCTTATCTAGAGCGACTTAATTAATACAGTCTAACAATCCAAGCAATTGTGGGTTAAGGGCCTTACTCAGGGACCCAACTGTGGCAGAGGTGGGATTTGAACCCTGGACCTTTAGTACCGTATATACATCTCATGGTGCATCTTTTATAAAATCTATATACAGGAGTACGTATCATATCTAGTCAAATCTTATTTCTACCCACCATGAGGGTACATGGGGTAAATGACCGAAAGCAAAATATTTGCTGGTTTACCTAAACTTATAAAAAGTTTAAGTATTGTAGTTGTCAAAAACCCTGAAAAGTTGTTTTAAACATACGTTTATTTATTAGAGGCTCTCCGAATAATGATATAGAACAATAAAATGGTATGCTTAAATATAATACCTGAGGCCAGACTTTTTTATTGCTTGTTTCGCGGATCCGCCGACTATAATATTTGAAGAATAAAAAAAAAAATATATATATATATATTTTTTGTATTTTTCGGATCCGCCGACTATAATATTTGAAGAATAAAAAATATATATATATATTTTTTTGTATTTTTCGTATCCGCCGACTATAATATTTGAAGAATAAAAAATTAAAAAAATCTATACATTTTTTTGGTATTTTTCGGATCTGCCGACTATAATATTTGAAGAATAAAAAAATATATATATATATATTTTTTTTTGGTATTTCTCGGATCCGCCGCAGCACCAATGGTTGAAGTTCAAAAAATAAATTCAAAATTATTTTTTAGCTTTTTCCGCCCTCCGGTGGAGAGTCAACCGTTAATTTAATTGTAGGTTAAATCAATTTTATTTTTAAATAAAAAAATATTTTCATTTCTTCCTCCTTTCTTGTATTGATTCCACATGGCCCTCGAGAAATTGAAAAGTGCTAAAAAATTAAGATTTATTTATATTTTTTTCCTCTATCCTCAGTAGATTCTTAAGTAGGAACATCCGAGGAACAAGCAATTAAAAAAGTCTGGCCTTAGTTAATTTCAGGATAAAAAGTAGATTAAAGCAGTTCTATCAGATAATGTATATAATGGGGTATCCTAATATCCTGACAGGCTTTGGTATGGAAGTATACAGGTGTAGATGTAGCCATGATCAAAGCATGTCCATGTCCAGCCATCATGTGGATGAAGGCAGACACCCATGATAAAGACGGCATGTATGGTTCTTAATGTCATGCCAGTTTTAACTGGGGAGTGGTAATGATTCGAACTGGCTTCCACCAGTCTGAGTAAAGCCAAATAATTTCTTTGTATACATACTTGTCCTGTTTGGGACTTGAGAAGTCAGACTGGTGCTCTGCCCAGGGTTACACCAGTGCATTCTGGGTTAGGGTCCTAATCCTCTCATTGTAAAACTGACCAGGATAAGTGGGGTTACTTTGCTTTAGTTGTTTATTTATTTGAGGTTTTGAGGTTTTGTTTTTTAGAAAGATGGTCATTTGCTGTTATTTTCTGAATTAGTTGCTTAACAGAACCTTCATGCACTAAAATGCTGCTTTCCATGGTTCTGAAACGTTCATCTTACTGTTCTGTTTCAAGCTCCATGTAACACTGGTGACCTAATGCAACGTTTAATAAATTTGTACACCGATATATTGATGGAGAATGGACCTGGCTCCTTTAAAAGTACCCCTCTAAAGAGCATGTATACAGTGTCAATTCATTTAGATAAACTGCTCAGATTGATCCATCGTATGTGCTAATTCTATTCAGTGAGTTTCAGTGAATTGAAATCCACGATAGCACAACTTGTGACAACTTGTGACTTTTCTATTTGATTTTATACGTGTCTTACTGGATCATTCTACCAATCCTTGGAACTGCTCCCTGAATTACAATTTCATAAGACTTCAGCCTTAGGCAGCAACTATTAAAACCAAATCGTAAAATTAATATTAGTGCTTACAAATCTCCAGTTACCCATTCAAAGCGATTATTCTTTGTTTTTTGCATTTGTTCGTCAGTTAGGAATGTTTATGAAACAAACATAAAAGGTTTATGAATTTGCAGATAATAGGTTTGCATAAGAAATATTTAGTCCCTTTCTAAATCAGCATGTGCTATGGCTTATACTGACTCTAGCGTTAAGACACTTTGTATTTTATGTCATTCTTTGTGTTTTCCTTGACCTACACACTCCATTTGAATATATGATTCTTGCCACCATCATTGCCAACTGTATTGTCCTGGCACTGGAGCAACATCTGCCATCTGGTGACAAGACGCCAATGTCAGAACGTCTGGTAAGCATTGCTTTTATCTTAGTCTTCCAGTACCTTTTATCATCAGTGTTTTACTTTTCTGATATGACGACCTTAACAATGCTGTGTTTTAAAATGTTTTAAGCCGCTCCTTATATGCATCGGTTGTCTAATTGTAAAATCCGCCTTTTTAATGAGGTGCCAATTGGCAGTCACGTTCTCATTTAATGTCACTTTTCCCCAAAGATACAAAGTCTGTCTGTGTTTACCATTAACGTTGAAGTCAGGCTGATATTAATGGCGACTAAATGGGCGCAAGAACTTTGATATTGTTTTACTAACATTTTGGCACTCAGTTGGTGCAGTGGCAGTTCAGTAACCCACCACCACAATGACCTGAGTTTGAGTGCCAGCAGATTTGGGCATCATATATACCCATATCTAAGGAAGTCGAGGCTATATGGGGCGTGTCCCTCTCCACTGCAGTGTGAACCCCTTCAGAACCCTGAATGATGGACTGGTGCTCCATCCAATGTGTCCAATTTATCCCAGACATTCCAAACAAAGCATTTTTAACCTAAATGGCATAAGGCAGTAAAGCCAGGCCATGTTTTATTCTATGCAAATTTATGTTGTGCGATTGTCTGATTTGTTTTAACCAACACACGATAACCAAAACCTCTGAGATTCCAGTTAAAGCAAAGGGAATCTGGTTATCTGTCCCTAACACTCACCAGCTCTCATTCTGGTTTAACACTTGGCACCCGTCCCTTGTCCGCACTAAAACCACATCTGGACCTCATTAAACCTGAGGGAATATTGACACGCACAAGAAATACACTCGCTTTGTGTGACCTGGCCTACACCCATGCAGAGCAGCCTTTGATTCTTCTCCACTGCCATCATGCTCTATCTAAACCGCAAAATGAAGTGTTTCTTATGGCACAGCCCTAAAAGGCAGGCCCTCAGAGAACAATCAGAGCAGACTCCTTACTGGCAGAGGTTGGTTATACAGGCACTAATACTGGTTTTAACAGTTGTGGAGGAGCGTATGCTCTAGAAACAATATCGTGTTGTAGCTCAGATAAGGTCAATAACATCCTCTCAAACACAGCCACCTGCTCCTGTTCCCAATTAGTCAAACGACCATGTCGTGTCATCAACAGCTCCACAGGCTGATAAGCAAACAAAAGGTACGCTAGGAGAAATTAATTCACGCCGGAGACCGAACTCCATTATCTTTTCCGTGCTCTTTTACCATTTCTCGCGTCTCGAAGGCCCGATTCTGTATTTTAAACCTATTTTTTAACACAGCAACCAGTTCATGTCTGGTCAGTCTTGCAATTTGTTGACTAATCATAAAACGTGGCGACTTTCAAATGATGCAGTTTGTAAACCTAATCTATACCACTCACAAAAATAAGGGGAAATGACAAAATGAATTCTAAAATGCCCTATTTTTTGTGAGTAGTATATGTTGTAACTCTGTATTCTTTTGCCACGAACAGAAGTGATTCTTGTTCCTTTCACACTGTATTGCGCTCTCTTTTTCCTATGAACAAAATTGTAATTTCGACTTTCACCTCCTCTCTGTTGGTAGGACAACACAGAGCCCTACTTCATTGGAATATTTTGTTTCGAGGCTGGCATTAAGATCATTGCCCTGGGCTTTGTCTTTCACAAAGGCTCCTACCTCCGCAATGGCTGGAACGTAATGGACTTTGTTGTTGTCCTCACTGGGTGAGTCCACAGCCTGCGGATAAAGACTCGGTGTGTTGATGTATGGATGTGTGCGTGTGTTCGTGACTGTGTGTACGTGTGTTGTTGGGATTCGGGAACTTGGAGAAGTGAGCCGCTTGTACCATGGTGTGCTGATAGGCTGTCTTTGGCGTTCAAGCAGCAGAAATTGAAACGATGGGAAAAGAGGGAGAGTACTGACATGCAATGCAAGATTGTACACCGTTATGATGGTGCAAAAATAACCCCCGGTGAGTCGGAACACGTAGGCACTCAATCTGAGCGTGCAGTGCTGATTAGGGGTGATGGTGTGCTGAGAAATAGAAGAACATTGACACGTGCAGGCTACAGATTTGGGGGTTTAATATAGACGTCAAATCATAAAGGGTTAATTCATGGATTTCATTTATGGCACTTACTGGGTCCAGTGTTTTGTTCTTACCCTGCTTAGCTCACCAACCAATAACTTTCTGTCATGCTGACACAGAAGTAGTTTATGTAAGCAACCGAGTTAGTGGCCAAGTACGTGAGATGTTTTTCAAATCTCGGGTTGGCAGTTTTTTTTTTTATTTCGGTCATAGGGTTTATTTATTTCACCATGGCACCATTTTCTGTTGTATTATCGGTTGCAGCAACAGTTCAGCTCAAACTTTTGCGCCGTCGTGTACCCAGGAAAATAGTAAAACTGTAAACCTTATTAATTATTAACTGACCAATTATTTCACAGTTCTACCAGTTTGGCCACTTGATGGTTCCACTGTGAAGTTTAACAGTCCATTTTTCCTGGGTACTAACACCGATGACGCGTCAGCACCCAAATTATTCTGCAATGCAATACTGTTGAAAGTTTTTTGTTCCCTGACTATTTTATTGCACTTTTGTCATCATTTTCTTCCCTTCTCTCTTGAACACGCATTTGTTTTTAATGTACTGTGGCATTTCAATTAGCGTGTGCTAAACGATTGACCATTACAACCAGGTTGTTGTTTTTAGACGCAAATAATCGACCTTCTGAAAACTGAATAAGCAGATAAATCATGAAGCAGGAAAACCTAGGGAAGATAAATGAGAGAGAGATTAGAGAAGGCAGGCTTGGATCTTTGTGTGTAAATGAAAAGCTAGACGAAAGTTTTTAAAAAAAATTATTTTTAATTTTTAATATTTTTAAATTTTTTTGTAAATATTTATTATTTTTTTTTCCATTAGGCCAGACTTTTTTTTATTGCTTGTTTCATGGATCCACCGACGATCATATTTGAAGAATACAAAAAAATATAAATTTTTTTTTTTTTTTTTCTCGGATCCGCCGCAGCACCAATGATTGCAAGAAATAAAAAAATTAAAAAAAACATTTTTTAGCTTTTTCCGGATTTCTTCTGTTCATTTATTTTTCTTCCAAATTCACTTTAATTTAATTGTAGGTTAAATAAATTTTATTTTTAAATAAAAATGTATTTTTATTTCTTCCTCCTTCATTCCACATAGTCCTTGAGAAATTGAAAAGTGCTAAAAAATAAAGATTTTAATTTTTTTTTTTCCTCCCTCCTCAGTTGATTCTTAAGTAGGGACATCCAAGGAAAAAGAAATAAAAAAAGTCTGGTCTTACATAGTATTGTCACGGTGAATAATCTTAAATAGAAATGCTCACAAATGCATTCATTCTCGTGGTCACATTAGCTGGCTCATGGCAGTGCTGTTTTTGGGTGAGGTCCTTGTATCCAAAACACATTAGGCATCAGTTTTTTTCCCCAGAGTGAATTTACAGTGAAAAATCCTCAACCTAAATGGAAAACATGGAAACGTAATGAAATACTTGGCTTTTTCAGTCCTTGTTCAACCAAATTTGAAACCATTGACTTTGTGAGGTCAGAACAATCAGCGCTGATAAATTAGTAAGCTAGACTATTGGACGTTGCTCTGTAGTCGTTACAGGATGATGTTCGTGGGTGTGATGTGTGCTGCTTTAGCTTTACGTCTGCATATTACAAGTCATATCTTGTTCATCCCTGACAGATCCAGGTTGTTTTAATGCTCTTGCTGTTACCTTGACTACAGAAGCCTGGCTCCATGCTGTCCTTAGACAGCCCTCTGATGCTGGAATTCGATCTTGAACCTTTTCCCGTGCCGCAATATTCCTTAATGCTAGGGTGGATCGTATTATCGTTTTCGGAAGGACGCCCCCTAAGGGTGGCAGGTGGCTCGGTCAGTAAGAATGTTCTTTGATTGAAATAAGTTATGGCACTGCAAACTTTGATACAATATAATGCAAAAAATGTTCAAATCAGTGTTGGCCCTGACCCTTTAAACTGTATTTAAATATTAACTAACATCATGTGCTGTAAGCCGTGAACGTTTTTCTCATCCCAGTGTTTCCTATTCTTTCTTTTTTGTTATTATCTCTGTTCTTGGCTGTCAGTCAGCTCTGAGTGTGCTGCTCTGGTGTACTCACTTTGGTCCTTTAATAATGATTTAATTTCCTGTTCTGGCAGGAGTGTTGGGAGACTCGGGAGGTTGAGTATGGACTGAAAATGAATTCGCTTCTTATATAAAGCACAACATTTGTAAGGTGGTTTAACTTGAGAGAAATCGGCCTGCCGGGATTTAAAATGTACATGAATGTTTCTGGGTTCTATGTGCGATATTTGTCTTTGACTCACTTCATGTTTATTTGTCTGGGTGTGTGTATAAGTTTTTATGAATATTGAAAATGTTTGTGTCCATCAAACGGTTTCTACCATCTATTGTACAAAATTTGTTTTCTGTTTAAACATCAACCTGTCCAGGGACTACAGGTGGAAATTAGCTTATTGCTATAACCTGGCACAATGCATCTCTCCTGTTTCTAGGTTAATGTACATGTTGTGCATTGTCTCTGATTAATTAAATAAATAAATCAAATCAAATCATAGTACAGGTCTGCTGGCAGAGAAAGCCACACATTATCTGTTTTACGTTTTGTTACTATAAGGAAAGGTGCAGTCATATTAATGGGGTGAATGTAAAATCAAGATGCTGTTTAACTATGAAAAGATATGAAGACCACAGTAAGGATTTTTTTTGCCATGCCACTGCAATTAATCTTGAATGTAATCCTGAATTCATATGTCCCAAATCAGTTACACTGCTTACAAAAATTAGTGGATATTTTAAAATAAATGTAAAGCGATAAAAAAAAAAATACCATTTCATCTTTTTGTTAAACAAGAACAGTCTTGAGAAAGTTGTTCTATAATGCAACGAGATAAACAAACAACTTTTATTCAATTGATAAAAATGCACAATATAAAAGGCTAAAAGTGCTGGAGTTTCTGAACATTCCTGTAATTTCCCAGCCCTTGGAACTGCCTCTGCATCACAATATGTCTGAATGAGAAGCTTGAGAGCCATAGGATGTCCTGAAGCTGCTCAAACAGGGACACCAGAGTACAAAGATTAGGGCAGGGTCGTCCATCTGCCACAACAGCAAGAGATGACCGCTACTTGACCTTATTGACATGAAGGAGCAGGCGTAGCAATGCAACAATGTTGCAGGGACGGTTTCTTGCTGCCACTGAATGACGGAGATGCACCCAGACCATACGAAATGGGCTTAAATGTGTTGGAGTGCATGTCCGGCGACCAATATTATGCATTCCTGCTGAACACCATGGAATGTGGACCTTTAGTGCATCGTCATTGGACCCGTAATGTGGTCAACTGCCCTCTTCTCTGATAAGTCAGATGATTCTGTTTGCAGCCTGACAGGAGAATCCTCGTTTTATGTGAGAAACGGACTCCTTCGGTGGTGTTGGAATCATGGTCTGGGCTTGTAACAGGATTGGTGGTCGTACCTAGCCCTACCTGCTGACCGCTATCAGATACTTTGTGTTGGAGCAGTTGAAAGCTTTATTTTCATCAACGATAATGTAAGGTCCCGCCATGCACATCTCATCAACAACATGCTTTTCTGATCATCTTGTTTAATTTAATTAAATAAAATAAAATGCTTCTTGTTTTTCATCACTTCATATTCATTTTTGTGAGCAGTATATACAGTGTTCCCTCGCCACTTTGTGGTTCACCTTTCGCGACCTCGGTGCATTGCGGGTTTTCAAAAAATATTAATGGAAAAATATCGCAGATTTTCACTGTTTTCCGGGTTTTTGGGGAACTTTTACATAAAAAAAACCCACAAGATTTATAAAAAATATATTAAAAATATGAATTATAACAATAAAGGAATGTTATAAATGATAAAATATGATAATTTACAGTAAATAGCTGTTGTATCTACTTAATGTGTAGGATATGAGGTGCTGTAAGCTCGGTACGGACGGAGCATG
>JAUZSU010173921.1:0-12970 GCA_034780255.1 Parotocinclus maculicauda | reverse complement strand
TGTATAACTTGTCCTCATCAGCTGAATTGTGTTAAGGTGGGTAGTTATGGGATGGCCTGTTTTGGGGGGGGGCATTTCAAAATGAAATATCCCCTAATTAAATATCTCCTAATTTGTGTGAGTATATTTTGGTAGCGGTAGATAAAGTCTGATCAAAAATGACTAGGATAAAATGAGACACTTAAGTTCCTGTTTAAGTCTTTCAATTTCATTTCCTTCATAGATAACCCACACACAACACAACACAACACAACACACACACACACACAACACACGTGCCGGGACATCGGGCCAATTCAGGGACACCAATTCACCTAAAACGTGTAAGACACTGGGAGAACATGCAAACTCCACTCAGGTTTAACTTTAAATGAATCTGGGGATCTTTGAGGTGTGTGGTAGCAGCACTCACCACTTGCACACCAGGCTGATTTGAGCTGACAGTAATTAACAGTAATTAAAATAACCACCATAACCTCGTTACAACCCGAGAACAGAATTTCTGTACTCTCTACACATCGACCTTGAAGCAGATGGGTTACAGGAGCACACAAGATGCCATTCATATCAGCTAAGAACAGGTAACTGAGGCTACAATTCACAAGGGCTCACCAAAGATGGACAACAGAAGGTTGGAAAAACGTTACCTGATCTCACGAGTCTTGATCTTGATGATCTTGATGAATCTTCAGATGATAGGATCAGAATGGGGTGTAAACAACATAAAAGCATGGATAAAAGGATCTTGCCTTGTGTCAGGCTGGTGGTGTGATGATATGGCGGATGTTTTCTTGGCACACTTCGAGCTCCTTAATACCAACTGAGCATTGTTTAAGCTCCACGGGCTACCTAAGTATTATTGCTGACCATGTTCATCCCTTTATGAGCATAGTGTAGCGTCTTCTGACGGCTACCTCCAACAGAACTAATGAAGCAAGGTTTAGACACCAACCTTGGATGTGCAACTATATAATTGGAGTATTTAGGAAATTAACTTTGGGCTGTCTTTTGTGGCCTGCTTTGCTTTGAGACAGGTTTTTGTGCAGCACCTGCTTCCCAGCTGTGCTCTGACAGACAGAGGCAGTAAGAACAGTGTGTTCGGAGCCTGCTTTGTGGTTGGAGCAGATGGTTTAAGCTTCTTCTGCTCCTTTTTATCTGTTCCTAACATTTAAGAATCTGTGTCTGTCCTCCTTCTCTTTTCTGTCTCCACTTTTTTGATGACTGCGCAGTGGGGTTCCCGACTGTTCAGACCCTATTTCCTAGTGTCTTCTTGTCTTACTCTATAAGAACAAAGACATTTCTAACATGTGAAAAAGATGTCTTTGCCAGATGAGAATAGAATGTCTAAATTTCGATCTGAAGGAATTTGAATCTGTATTTTGAGAATGTGCAAATGACTTCTGTGCTTGTGCATTAGACATAAAATAAATCTGAAATTAAACGGCATATATTTAGTGGACTGTTTCAGAGAAATACCAGAACTACTTAAATCCAACAATGTCTTTTGTTAATCCTAATTTGTCAGGCAAGGCTGGCGCGGTAACGCGCGTACATGAGGTTAAAAAAATTGCTCTTGCCACCTGTATGCATGCCCCCTTTAGCTCTTTCTCTTGCCTTTCTCTTGCTCCACGTCTACCGTTTTTTCCACATAAAGCTGTTCTTCATAAACTCTAGCCTGGAATAGCAGTCCCTGAGGCGAGCGCTGAAACACTAGCCCTCTCTCTGAGCTGTGTGTGTGTGTGTGTGTGTAACAGTAGATTTTTCTGAGTTGCTGCCAAACAGATGCAGTCTCTTGGAGTTCCACCAGAGGAGCTTTCATGCATCTCGCTGTCTCTCGCTCATATTCCCTGTCTTTTTGCTAGAGAACAGTAGTGTCCTGATATGAGTTTTCCCTCCGCAGTTTCGGATCAGGCCTGCGTTGTATCAGATGTCTCAAAGTTGTGTTTGAAATTTCCTCTCGCCTCCTCCAGTCAGTCTACAGACCAAAAAAAGTTCAGCTCTCTTTCCACACAGCTGCACGTATAAAGTTTGTAAAGAAAACGAACTGATCCTAGATCATTATCTCTGGAGACTCAAGCTGACCACATGATTTGTTCTGTATATTTTGTGCTTTATATTTTGTTTGACATGCCGACTAATATTTATCCTGTTCAGCCTCTCTTTCTCGCCATCTCTTCCAGCACGGTGGGCAGCATGGCAAAAAATAACACGACACTGGAAGATGTTTCCACGACATGTGAGCCGTGTTGGGAATAGCTTAGATACAGACTACCTCTGTTTGTGTTAGCTAATAGTACTTCTGTAGTAAGTTCCCAGGAACAAAGCCTTAAAGAAATAAACTTTGTTCAGGATTATGGCATTTATTTTCCGTTAACCCTGCTTATGCTGGTCAGGGATGGTGAATCTTTGTATTCACTGCACCCTGGATGGTTCTTCAGAATGTCTGGGGATGCCCTCACAATCTGATCCTTCCTCAGACACAGCCAGTACATTTACATTTACATTTACAGCATTTAGCAGACGCCCTTATCCAGAGCGACTTACATTTTATACAGTCCTACAATCCAAACAATTGTGGGTTAAGGGCCTTGCTCAAGGGCCCAACTATGGCAGCTTGGCAGAGTTGGGATTTGAACCCTGGACCTTTTGGTCCAGAGGCCAGTACCTTAACCACTAGGCTACCACAGTCCCACGTAGTGCCTGTGTGATGTCCTAACTGGCCACAAGGCATCTCTGGAGAACTCTCTGGAACTCAAACCATTATCTATCGATTTTAAAGCTTTCCTGTTCATCTAAATAAACCACATTATTGTTGAGATCGGCTGTCCATTTGGGAGTCTTGTGGATAACCATTTACATTTATTCATTTAGTAGACGCCCTTATCCAGAGCGACTTTACACTCTAAGCAGCTGTAGGTTTAGGGGTTTGCTCCAGGCATCTTGACAGAGATGGGATTTGAACCCTGGAACTTCTAAACCACAATCCAGTACCTTAAGCACTGAGTCATAACAGCCGCCCATACCAATGTAAAAAGGTGTTAATGACTGATCAGGTTCTATCATAAGTGACTAATGATGGTTGTCAATGGACAAACTGCATTTCTACATCTTTCAACAATAACAAAGTGAAGTTTGGACTAGTGTACTTGGTTGTACGGTAGTAGACTTGGCAAGTTCGACTTGGAGTTGAAACAGCAGCAGATTTGACACAGTGCCATATTATTAGTTCTCTCTAGCTTTGTACATTTCTAATTATTTACCTTATTTGTAAACTGTCCACCCATTTATATGTGGATTTGCCAGTTTATTTTGTACACATAAATAAAAACTACAATTTAATATTGTTTAAAGTCTAACAGTGCTCAGACCTTTTACTTACCATTAAATAGTTTAATCCATGTGTTTAAAGCTGATCGCATATATAAACAGTCCTTACATTCTGAGAAATCCATCATAAATTAAATGTATCAAGGAGTTTAATATATACCGTGGCCTGCATAAACATGCTAAAACATTTACCTTAACCTACGGTTGGTCAAAAACATTAACACAAAGATCATTTTATAATAAAGTATTTGAGTATCTGGTGTAATTAATTTGACTGGTATACTGAAAGTGGGGAAAAACTAATTATTGTCGCCACCATGGTTCAATTAAAAATTCAGAGTACGTTTTGCTGAACGTGTACTTAGGTGTATTATTTAATACCCATCATAAAGCTGAAGTGTCATAAATCGGACCACAGTAACACAGGGACTTCTTGTTTGGATAAAACAGGAACCTTGCCAAATATAAGGAAGCACCAAGTAAGTTAGATTTTATAAGGACATTTAATTTTGAACTGTTTGTATCAGACATTCCATATTTAGAAGTTTAAAAAAAGAATAAATGAAATAATAAACATTTTTAATAATAAACACACCAACAAATATAAACCATAATAAATATGACTACAGTTTACAAATTAAAACATGTCTTGAAAAAGCACATTTTCGTGTAGGCTTTATGTTGAGAAATTGACTGCATAGTTGAAGTTTAAACACCTCCTTTAAACACCTTTAAACTTCGTAAACATAAGCAAGTCTTCCTTTCTGCCAAAACTGGTCCAAAATGCATTCTGAGATATTTAGCTGTCCCAAATCCACACAAGGCACTTCTCGTGTATCCTCGATAACATGGGCGGGGCAAAACACATCTGGGAATTTGGACTTTACTTGGCTATATGCAGACTTTAAAATGAAACGGTATTCAGTACACAAGAACCTGGACTGAGATAATTTAAAAAATATAAACAGAAATCACACTACTTACCTATAATTTATAATCATATTTCTTTATACATTTGTGTTGTTACTTTTTCTAGTTCCTGAGGGAGGGTACATTTTCCCACTAGACAAAATGGGTACAAACATTTACAGCATTTAGCAGACGTCCTTATCCAAAGCGACTTACAACTGATACAGTCTTACAATTTAAGCAATGATGGGTTAAGGGCCTTGCTCAAGAGCCAAACTGTGGCAGCTTGGCAGAGGTGGGATTTGAACCCAGGACCTTCAGGTTCATTCAGGTCCAGAGTCCAGTACCTTAACCGCTAGGCTACCGCAAAACAAGCATGACTTTTTTAAGTAGAGTTTAAATAAACTGCTCACAAAAATGAGGGGATACTTTAAAATGAAATATCCGATTATGAAATATCCCCTCATTTTCGTAAGCAGTGTTATTGCAGTTTAAAATTCATCTACGTAATAATGAAAGTAGAGGAATTTCAACTTTAGGACTGAGAGTGACCCTCTTAGGACCTCCTTACACAGTTGTTCTCATAGACACATGCTGATGATATCTTATCAGCTTACAGCAAACACACAGATACACACACTTATAGGCTCTATGAGGTCATGTCAGCTCGTTTCCAGTCCCTGGACTTTGACCCATATGTTGCACTTTTTTGATGCGTTATAATGTTTGTTATAATGCTGTTTGTATGTGTGTATATGTGTCTCTGTGTGTGTGCCAGTGTATGTGTGATATAAGACCAGTGTTTAGCAGTTTGCCTGGGAAAAGTTGGTGCCATAATCACTCTGGGTAACAGTACTAAAAGCTAGCATAAACACATAATATATTTTGATCAATTGGCTTCGGAGACTTCGTCAAGCCTGTGGGTGTTTGTGTGTGTGTGTGTGTGTGTGTGTGTGCGCGCGCTTCCTTTAACACTGTTTCACAGTAGGGATTTCTCTGTTTAACAGCTGTCTTTCCTGCTGTCCTCTTTGCCCTCTGTACCCTCACATGACCCATATCACACACACACAAGGCACACACAGTTAGACACTTTTGATATCAACCAACATGAAGGGCTGCCTGGCGGTATCAGATACACACTACACAAAGGGTGTGTGTTTGTGTGGTCTAATCTATATATCGTTGTGAGCACCAAATGTTCCCACAAAGACAGAAAAATCTGACAGTTTCTACCTTATGGGCACATTTTGCTTTTTTTTTTAAAACTCCACATTTCCTTTCATACCCAGGAAGATTTGCTTTCATTTCCTAACGTCAGGGTTAGGTATAGATGCTGCATTAATTAGCTCCGTCAATATCATGTCAGTGGAAAGTCACCACAATCACAGAAAGACAAACTGTGCGTGCATGCCCACTTGGCACACAGCCGATATTCTGCTGGCCACAGATATCGCATGATAATATAGATATGGCACATTTTGGCTCAGCCCTATTAATTCAGACGTCGTTTGTTGTTAAGTTTCATTTCAAATGCACGTAGATCATTCAGGACTATGACAGAAATTTCCATGGTTTAAAATTCATAACTCCGTTATGGTCATGCGAGTCTGTTTTTTAAGTGTGTGTCCTCATATCACCTCATGGCCATGACAGGATGTGACTGTTAGAGCGGCACAAGAGCTTAGAAGCAAAAAATAACAAACTGCTACACAGATTATTGATGTTAAAATAAAACACTGGGTATAAAGATAGACCTTTATTCTTAAATAATATTTTCTACACACTGGAAAATCTGTTATCTAATAATAATAATTATAACAATAAATAGAAATATCTTCAGATGAGAACTTTAAGATCTTCTCAGCAGTTTCAATGAATTCACTCTTGGGAAAGATAGTGTTTTATGGGAGTGTGTTCACTTGTGTGTCTGTGTCATCTGCCGATATCATGGGTTATCAGGTCTGGGCTCGTTTGGGTTGGGCTTCCACATAAGTTATAACTTAGTAGTAATATAATACACCTGATAATGGCGAGGCATAAAAAGAAGGAAAAAATTATTTGTTGAAAGAAACATGGTCATGGACTCGCAAAAAAAAACTTTGTAAAAGTGCCGTAAAACTATATTAGGCTATATTAAAACTATATATTGATTTGATATTAGAATAGTGGCAACTAAGAAGCTCATGTGGCTCAGAGGTAACAAGAGCCAACTGTTAAAAAAAAAACAGAGTCACCAAATCTTATTAAAGAAAATGTTCTCAAATGTTTTTTTTTCATAACTTTATTCTTAAGAGAAAAAACTTATTTTTCAAATAACTCCTTAAAGAAAAATCTTGTTTCCTGAACTCCTTTCCTAAGTACAATTTGAAGAACAAGAGAAAATAATTAATATCGTTGTTCTAAATTTGCAACACAGTTTATCTTTTGGAAATAAAACTTACATAAACTTACTTTCATTTTAAAAATATAAATGCCTTTCCAGTAAAGTTTATCTGTAAAATACATAAGCTGATGTTTTTTTTTCATGTTGCTGTCCTCTGAGCGGATCAAATTAAATAATGGAAATAATGGTACTTATAAATTCAAAATGTGTCTTGTTCTGTGTAATATAAAGCTGCAAAGAAAAAACTTTAAAAATATAAATTATTATTATTATTATAAAATAATTAGGATTTAGTTTAAAATAATGTTTGAGAACGTTTTTTAAACTGCATATAAGAGCATGATTATTCATTTCTTAGTGTTTGTCTTGAGAACATTTGCAAGTTCTGCCTTAAGAAAGCGTTCATGAATCCGGCCCCTAAATTTGTTCCCAGAAGGTGATGTGGTTTCTTCCCATGGACTGCAGGGTTTCTTTAGGATTTTTATCTGCACATTTGTCTCTGCTTGAAGAAATGAACTCACATAAAGCATTCAGCTTCCATTTGTTATTAGTGGTAGTTATGGTAGCAGAATTAACATTGCCTTAAGCATTTGTTTGTTTACCCAAAAGTCTGTCTGCTATTCTCTGTGTAAACTTTAAGTCCCGTTATCTACTGTGACTTTCTGTAGTCTATGTAGTACTGCTATAATGTGGCATGAACTGAACAGCGCTCGGAGTCATGATGCCTGGGCCGGCATGTAAATCTAACTACAATGAATCAATCTACCTTTCTCTCTTCTTTACTCTCCCTGACTTCTTGGGAGTAATCATTCTCTACTTTCGTTTCGCTCTCCATCCGTCGTTTCAAATCAAATGCCCTCTGCAGACTTCTGCGATTTCATGACACTTATATTCCATCGTCTGCCAGCAGCAGAAACTCTTTCATTGAATTCTGGATGTGTAGCCAACTTCATAGAACTGCTCAGTGTATCTCTAATGAAAGAAGCACTATGCTTATAAGTCTGCGAAAAATATTTATATTGCACTCAACTAACGACAGATATGCGCCGTTTAACATCCATCCAAACAACGCCTGTTTGCTTTAACAATTATAAAAGTCAACTTGTCTTGTATGCATTTTATTCACGTCTGAATGACAGAAAACCAGCACGAGTGGAACCTTGGGATACCTGCTGACAGAAACGTTGTAACGAAAGTGTTTCAAGTTTTATAAAAGATACAAAGATAAGAGGTACTCTATTGTATAGTTCTAAATGGTTTCATATGGTGTTTTAATTATTTTAATTGTTTAAAATAAAAAAAGTATCTGTATGTACCTACTGTGGTGGAATGCACCGAATCGGAGCTGATTACTGTGCTCATGTACTCGTTACCTTTTACTCCGATACATGGCACCCATTACCAAGATACAGCAATGGAAGTTTAAGCAGGAGGTGAAGTAGCAGTGTAGAGCAATTTGGAAATTTCTTAGCATTTTTTTAAGTGAATGTTATTACGTTGCAGTATTGGTACTCTGTATTGGCAACCACCCAAATAGAAGTACTTGTTCTTGGTATAAGAAGAAGCAGTATCAGTGCATCCTTACTACTGTGTGATTGTAATGTTCAGTCATCGTCCATTTCAGTTGACCTGCTGTTTCGGTCCGAACGTAATGCTGAGGTTTTCAAGGTCCGAGTGACAGCAGTGTATTCTGGACATTTTGGACATTACACCTGTGCCCTAAGGTCTCTGAGAATAGCTACTGGATTCCCTGTGTCCTCAGCAAAGTGACACTATTTATTTAGAATTTATAATATTCATTTAAAAATTGCTGCTTTAAACAAGTTGGCATGTAGACCCGATGTTGACAGTTTTCCCAATACACAAAACTTAATTTAATGAGAATATAAATATAGGAAAGTTAAACTGCATTTAAGAGCCTGGCAGGAGAGAATTGATTCCCAAATTACAATTCAAAACCACAGCTAAATTGCAAACTGCACCACAATGTAGGACTCCTTTCCATCGACCAATCTGCCACTTCTAACTTGGTCACGCCAATTTTGCAGCGGGACTGTAAATTTGGCTTAATGGTTTTTCTCAAAGAGCTCCCAAATCATTTGACTTTATTTTCCTTGTATATTTTCCATTGATTTAGGTTCAATTTACCCCGTCCAGATCTTACACATCGGCACACACTTTATCCCCAAATATTCCAACTTTTCCATAATAATTTCTGGAAATGTTTTATGTTTATTCGCATGTATTGATGGTAACGGAAAGAGACACGTGTAGAGTAGCGTATCTTTTAGCCTTACACAATCTGAAATGTGCTGTCTTGTATTTCTGCCTTGGCAACAGAATTCAATATTTTGGAAAACAAGCCAAATAGGTGATGCCAACCACTTTTAACATGATATGAAGTGGAGCTCAGCCAAACACAGTCTGTTGATGTGTTCTGAACTGTTCCCTGTTATTCAGAAATCTGGGAACACTATATAGTGCGCTATTATAGTGTAATAAACATTATATAACACAATCACCTGGAAATCGGGCTTCACTTGAACATTTTGCTAGAACACAACATGTACACAGCCGTCTTTAAATTCAATTCGGTCATATAAATATAGGAACAAATACAGTACTGTGCAAAAGTCTTCTAAATTCTGTATTTTTCTGTTCCATATTCTGCTCATTCTTTAAGTTTTAGTGATCACTGTACTTTGTAGTTTTACAATTGTAGTCCATCTGTTTCTCTACATGCTTGGTTCATCCCCCTTAATCTAATGGTCAGTACGCCCACAGGACCAGCCCAGATCAGGTACTATTATTATTCTTGAGTGGTTCTGTGGTAGTGTGTGTTGAGGATCAGACACAGCAGTGCTGCTGGAGTTGTAATCCACCTCAGTGTCACTGCTGGACTAAATATAGTCTATCAGCCAAAATGTCCAGCCACAAGCATAGTGTATGTAGTGTCCTGGGAGCACTGATGACTGTGAAGCAACAGATGAGCTTCTGTCTCTGTTTTCTATCTACCAGGTGGAGCGAGAATGTGAATGTCTAAATAATAAAGTGGACTGCAGTGTAGGGGTGCGAATCTCTCAGTATCTGGCGATTCAATTTCGATTTTTGGGATCACAATTGGATTCAGTAAAGTTTCAGTTCACGATTTTTCTATTCATATGATCTTTAAATTGTCTTTAAATGATGTGACTGACGAGATGGAAAGACAATGTAAACAAATAAAACATGTACTTAAAGCAGTACTTTTAGGTTCTTTACTGTATCTAATCTTTTTGCATCTTTTTGCAAAAAAATAGGATTGTGCATAAAATTCTGTTACTTAAATTACCTGTATTAGCTTAGCTGCCTTTTTTTAAATAACAAAAAAATCTCATAACTGCTGAATATTTTAAAACTGTGGTAGCCTAGCGGTCAAGGCACGAGACTCTGAACCTGATGGTCGAGGGTTCAAATCCCACATCTGCCAAGCTGCCACATTTGGGTCCTTAAGAAAGACCCTTAACCCCCAATTGCTTGAATTGTAAGACTGTATAAGTTGTAAGTCGCTCTGAATAAGGGCGTCTGCAAAATACCATAAATATAAAATGAAATGTCCCATACTAAAATATCCCCTGGTTTTGTGAGTACTGTATTCTGATACAAAACTTGGATGTCTGTATACCATAGTGCATTAACCTTTAAGTGAAAATAAAATGCAGAAGTACCTCAATTTCATTTTATACTCCTTGAAAACACTGGGCATCCCCAGGGCATTGTAAAATCCAAAGTGTGCCCAAACAACTACAGTGGCCACAAAATGCGATATGCAATACGCTCAGGAGTAGGAGCAGCAAAAACGAAAACTTACACGCTTTTTAAAATCAATTTCTGGCCATTTTGAATCGCCAGGACTAGGACTCTCGTGATCATTTAAAAAAATCCTAAAAGAAATTTTTAGCAAACCCGCTGCAGTGCTGAAAATGATCGACCACTCAAACAGTACCTGATATGTATTTCATTTTTCATGACTTCCAGTAAGAACACTAGCAGGTCTAGGGGAATATGAATTAAACTCATCACCTTGGTGTGATGAGTTCATCAGATTTGACAACGTTTTGAAAAGCATCCTCTGTATTTAGGCCTCGTTTGAATAAAATAAGAAAACAAAAATCCAGCAGTTTGCAGTTTTGTTGTTCTTAATTTAGCCTTTTGTGCGCTTTCTTCCCGCAAATATGCTGGTCTACATATTTTATGCCAAGAGTTCCATGTTTTATTTGCTGTTAATTGAATAAGACTTAATTGGCAAAGAACAAGCATTTGTCATTAACTATGGCCAACTCCAAAGCTCCCACACCCTTCTGCAGCGCACCCCCTTCTCATTGTCTCTGGCGCCTGGGTTCTCCACCAATTACTAGAAATAGTACAGTCATGTGTTGTTGTTTGGGGTTGTTTGATAAAAAAGAAATGAACAAGTTTCCTTTGTGCCATATGTTACATTTCTGTATGCGTTACCTCGTTCAGTGTAACGATAGCTTATAGCCAGTAAAATCATCTGATACCGACCATGTAACGGAGAAAAGAGAAAACGGCTCAAAGAGAAAACGTGTCCTGGCTGGTTGACCTCATTTCGGGGGAAAGAAAAAGCTGTGACTTTTGGCTGTACTATGAATGTAGTAGGACAAAATCAATAAGCAGACCTTTCGGAATGTAATTAAGATACCCCGTTTGTGGTTTAGAGGTGACAGTGTGTGGCTGTGAGTGTGTCCACGATGGGACAGTGCCAGTGGGGTCATTGGAGACTCAGTATGGCTGTCGTATCAAAAGTGTGTCAGAATCGCTCCAAGGCAGAGGCCCAGTCCCGAGCTGCTCGTGTGCTCTCACACACACACACACACACACACACACGTTTTCCTCAAGCTGCGCCAGTCCGTTTTAATTATGGATAAATGTTCTGTTGCTGGTCTGTGACGAGCATGCTAATAGTTAGTCCTCGGTGATGAGGCCTTGCGTCTCATCTGAGGTCTGAAAATAGATCGATTTAGAGACGCTTAGCTCGGTGGAGCTCAACACTAAAACCAGGGAATGACTCACACTAATTAAAAACACTGAAAACATGGAAGGAATTAGAGAGTGAGAATATCATGCCAGCACCTCTCTCCTACTCTCTCTCTCTTTTCTCTCTTGGCTGAGGAAAGCAGACACACAGATGGGTGGCAGGCTGGGTGCAGGCCACTCACTCCACACCTGCTACCTCACTCTCTCACTATCTCTCTCTCTCTCTCTCTCTCACAAACACACTGCTTTTCTCTCATTCACACACAAATATTACAATCTCACACGCAGGTGGACTAACATACATTTAAATATGCACACACATGCACAGAAGCAACATCAGGACCATCAGGGGTAAATGATCAGTTATAATATCAATAACCTGGTTAAATTACCCTAAAATACAGGATACACTTTCCTTCATGTACTATACTCTTTCCCACGTTGAATAGCAGGTTACAGTCGTACCCCGGCCATTATTTTGTTCCAGAAGGCACCGAAAATGAGTACCTAGCACATTTTTGTCATGGGGAATAATATGCATTAATGGAGTTATATTGTACAGAAGCTCACTGATTTACAATGGAGTTAAATGTATAATTAACCTATGAGTTTAATATAGTGTGTGTTGTGTCAAAGACGAAGCTTGTACACTTTAATACTTACATTAGCTACAATAGGCCAAAATCATTAACACAAAGTTAATGTTACCGAGTATGAAGAACGGCGTATTTCATACATAAACGTAAACAAACGGCGAGTGTATTTATGTTTACTATCGGATTTGTAACGTCGAAATATCCTAAATTGGGCCCTGGCAAAATGGGAGGTCCCTGTATTGTTGTTACCGAATACCTTGACTTTTGTTTTGTAAAGGGAAATTCTAATCTCACTGTTCTGAATTTTTACATTTTTGTACATTTACTTGGTTACAATTTCTGCCATGTAATTGGCTGATTAGATATTTGTTAATGAGTTGAAATTGAACAGGTTGTACCCAATAAAGATTGTTTGAAATTGATCTGTATCTATTTGAGTTCCGATACAGCTCACACATGCGGAGCTGTTCTGTACCATAGCAATGAATCGATCCTTATTTATCCGAGAGTTAAAACTATGATATTCTACCTGACTAATCTTTAAACTATGCTGTAGGATAAACTGTTAATTAATAAATGACTGATACTTGGCATTAAAATAATTATGTGTGTTGCTGTAGCAACACATATATTGTTATCCAATTTTTTATTATTCCACCAATTTTCGGTCAGTATCTCCTCCTAGAGCTTTCGACATATCGACACGGGACAAACGCCG
>JAUZSU010173910.1:0-12971 GCA_034780255.1 Parotocinclus maculicauda | reverse complement strand
AATTCCAGTCAACGTTTGAAGAACTTATCCAGTGTGATCTGACGCGCTTTTGCTGTGGCTAAGTGGCGACTTGTGGCAAAGACCTGTAGGTGGCAGTAGAGGACCGGGGAGAAACTCTGGAGTTTTCGGGTAGTGATGCCAGAGATTAAGAGTTTCTTCACGGATATTACATACTGTACACTTTCTTTGGTCCGATTAAGCAAAAGTTTGGTCCAAATAAGTGAATAACATTACACGTATATATAATAGGATTTGTTTCGGTACTTTAGGATTTGTTCCGAATAAGCGGCTGGTCCTATTAACCAGTGGTCCTATTAACCGGAATCGACTGTTCTTATTTCTCAGTCTCTGTATTAGAATACAACTTAAAATGGAAGAAACTTGTCATTATTAAATAAATAGAATAAAAAATCAGAAAACAGCTTCATGCTACAGTGGCAAGTATTTAATGTGACCTCTTACACATGAGCACTAACAGCATACTGGTAGCTATACTGGGATGCCTGTTGTCTTTTTGAAAGGGTAGTAACCAAGAAACCATTTTTCTGGTTGGAAACAGTGAAAAATCTACAATGTATGTACTGTAAAATGTACAGTAGATCACTGAAAATGTGTATTATGAAGTGACAAATCCAAATGTTTGCATTCAGTCAGCAACAATATGTTATACTGTATATTGTCATTCAACCATTGCTAAAACAACAAATCTAAAGGGGGCAAAAACTTTTTGCATAGTACTGTACATTAATAAAATATTCAATAATATCATAAATGAGCCCCAGCATAGCTTCAGCTAAAGCTAAAGGTAAACACATACACTTAGTTATCAGCTTAAATGCTTATTTCTGCGTCACCATGGCTCTCGGATAGGAACAAATTCATGCAATGTTGGGCCAAGAAAAAACAAACAAACAAAATTGCAGGACCACTTTCATTACACAAGGCTCTGAGGTGGTCACTGGTATGTTCTAATGGGCATGCTGGCCTGATTTACACTGGCTGGTGGTTGCCATAAACAATAATGAAGTCATAAATAATTAATGATCACATCCTCTTCCGTGTAGGGTTAAATTAATGCTGAATCCCAACAACCCCCCCAAAAAAACACAAAAAAACAAGATAACTTATAAAGCTAATAATGGGCTTCTCTTTTTTGCTGTTGCCTGAAGTATTCGATTAACCCTGTTTCCATCAACCTAATGTGCATAATGTGGGTCATAAAGTATCAGCTAAAAGGCACAAATTGTTTGCAGATTTTGCTACCAGCCAGTCATTTCCACCTCATCAAACTGACTTTTTGAGATAAAGGGATAAAAAATAAAAAAATTATTTTATGATGCGAGTTCCTACATGTGGTTTCAATTAAATGTTTTGCTATTTTCCTGCTGATTTATTTTGGTAGTTTGTGGAATGGTTGTATCGTTAAATGGCAGTATGTTAAGAACTGGACAGAATAGTTAACCTTAGCCTCTTTTCACCATTTTCAATTCATACAGCTTTTCTTCCACGGAGCATCATACATAGGCACATTCACACCAAACAGTTCTAAGGACTATTCTGGGAATAACAACTCCAGGAACTCCCACCAGACGTCTCAGAATCGTGTTTCTATCTCCACCATTTCATATAGACTCATTAAAGCCTGGACTTAATTAATCCTAAACATGGCGGTTGCCCTCAACATGGGTACTTTTGTCTGGACCAATCCATGTACTCTTTCATCTGGACCAGTCACCTAGGACCTGAAAATGTTCCTATACGCATCATTCTTAGAACTATAATCATTCTCAGATCCTGCAATACGAACTCATAATAAAGGGAGCACTTTCTGCAACAAAGGCTCTAAAAGTTCTAAAAGGCTCCCTGTGTGTGAAAGCACCTCATGGTTCCCCATGCCAGAAATTACAATTGGCCGATGGAGCCACAATTTTAAAATGTGCTACTTGAATGCCACTCCTGATTAAACATTCACTGGTAAAATACTTGCTAAATATTTTTATTACATCCCCAAGAAGAAATCTCTCTAAGAAATATTATAATGGACACTAAACACTAAAAAATGCTGAAATGTCAAATTATATGCCTTCCCAGAAAATGCTGATCATTTTAAATATCACAATGAATGAATCTTCACAGCTAGCTAATAAAGGGCTTAGAAGACAAGCAGGAAGCAAAATCCAAGGTTAACTCACATATTTTTCTTTGTAAACATACAAGCACGAGGGAAGATGTTTTAAGAGGGGGGTGATGGGGGGGTGGCCATCTGTGTATGTTGAACACTCACACAAACATACACACGCACACAAATTGTCAAACTCAGCAAAATCCCTGTGGGGACATTTGGTTCTTGCAGTGATATATTAATCACACACCCAGACAAACAAATGAAGATTATATCAACATATAATGAGTCAAACACCAAACAAATCATTTATCAGTGTAACATTGTTGTAAACTTGTGGGTTTTTTAGTTTTATAAGTAATACTTATTAAAATATTATTAGTATTAAAAATTAATACTTCAGAATGCAGAATTCAGAAATCACCAGGAGAATCCGATTTCAAACATGGAGGGAGTGATGAGCGCTGCAATCATTTAGTTTTTCACTTTCAGTACATTATTGAATAAATTACATTAGATGTTTAATATTTTATTATAGAATAAGCTATATGATAATGATTTTCCCCCACGGGGGAATGGGGGTCACTTTGGCGAGAGTGACAAGCACTGGGAAATGTGGTGAGGAAAAGACGTGGTCGCTGACATGTGCAGCGTTAAGCAGGTGTAATGTACACTATGCTATGATATGTGTGGTATATATTAGTCTCATTTTATTACAATAAATTCAACCTGCTGTGGATTTATGGAGCAGAACCCCATTATAAATCGGTGATTACCTGTTCTGTCACAACTAGTGGGGCTACAGCCTTTACAGCACCTTTTTCATGTGCCTATGTCTACTCATATCCAATATGGTTTAGTGATTTTTCACATACGGACAACCAAATGAACCACTACTAAGATATTAGAAAGAATTGTCTTTTTCTAAGCATCGTTACAAATGTACCATAAGAGATTGCAACAGTGTTTTAACTCACCATACACCGTTACATTGACCATGCTCTCCCTGTTACCAGCTGGAAAGGTGGTGTATTCGCAGATGTAGGTCGCCTCATCAGCCAGTTTCAGATTACTGAAGATAACTGTGGTGTCCTCCAGAGATGGCATTCTTTGGCGTACCGCTGGGTTCTTAAACCTCACTCGCTCTTTGTAGGCCGGCAGAACATTTACACCCAGCGCTGGGTTGGCGATGGCCACATTCTGCTTGGTCCCATTGAGGAACTTCTGCCATGTGACCTGCGAGATCTTCACGGGTGGTTTACTGTTGGCAAACTGACAACGCAGCTCCACCTGACCACCCACATAGCCTGATCTTTCACTGTCTGTCTGCACCGTCTGACCACAGGTGCCTGCAAAAACGAGATAAAGGAGTCATTAAGCCATCAGACCACAAGCAGGAACAATCTGTGAATATTCTATCTTTCCAAAGGCAGAGCTCTCAGAGAGAAAGGACAGACAACTGTCATGATCCCACTGAGAACCACATCGAAATTCAGGACTGTCCTGCAAATCATTTCTCATAGGTAATAATCGTCACTGTTTTAGAAACTACTAAAAAGAGTACAATCCTAGAAGCATAACGTAACTTGTGCTAGTTTGTTGAAATAAATAGTGTTGTTAAAATAAAGAGGCATTAGTAGAGAACTGAAACCTAGGAAATCTTTAATATATATAAGGCATGGACTGTCGTGCAAAGATTTACCCAATATGGAAACAGTCTATGGCAAATAAACAAAATAAGCTTCTTTTTTTTCAAGGAAAGTGTAATAGAAATAGCTGAATATTAAATGAATTACTATACCACTGTTGAGAATTAGAGGCACCTGTCTCTGGTGGTGATTATTTTATGACATGTGTATACCTGAGAAGATGAGTCACCTCAAAATAGTAGGCTGTAAGTCTGTCCATTTATAAATAGTAAGGGTTAAGAGCTTTTTGCTGAATACGATGCACACAGTAAGCTGGTCAGCTCTGGCTTGAGGCTGATTGTAAACAGCTTGTGTTTACCAGTGTGACTCTGTGTATGAGCTCTTCGTCATGTACATGGCCTTCATGCACTGGTCAGCATTAAAGATGGACTTCTATTACGTTAAGCAACAAAAGGGTCATTTCGGCAGCAATATTTTTGGTTTGGAAAATATAGGATCCCTTATGTTTAATAACTCTCGGACCCTCCCTTAGCTGCCGTGCCCCATCCTATAGCTGCTGATCAGTTTTGCAGAACAGACCTGTTTGGAATTGAAGACCTTTTAGGATTTGATGAATGAACAGTCACCAAAGGTCTCAGGTCTCTCAGTTGGACTAAGATCTGCACCCTTGTCCATTCTAAACCACAAACTTGCTATTTCATACCACTGTATAATTAACATACCCATGTGTTTTGGGTGTGCAGTGACTTTTTTACTTCCAAGAAACACCACTGTGGATTTTTGTAAACCTCATTTATGTCATCTGTCCGCAAAACATCATCCCAGAAGCATTGTGGTCTGTGCAAGCTCGAGACATGCAGAAGTGGTTTTCTCTGGTGTTCTTCCACTAACACCACATTATACTTGTTCAGTTTTTCTTATAGTGGACAAATGAACAGAGCTTAGCAGCTTTTAGAGATTTCTGCAGCTGTTTTTCTTTTACTCTTGGGTTCCTTTTGACCTTATTTAACATTGCACATTGTTCTCCTGCTGTGATCTTTGCATGATAGCCTTTCCTAGGGAGAGTAGCAACAGTGATGGATTTTCTCTACTTGCAGATGGCTTGTTTTTTTGTGGATTGATGGACATCAAAGTTTTTCGAATTGCTCGTAGCCTCTCCAAAGCCCCAACCATAACTACAATTCCCCCCCCCCCATCCTTTTAAATGTTTTTTTTATTTGTATGTGGATCGCATGAGCAGATCTTTCTTGACAGTAGCAGACACAGACATTGTGTGTCTCTTATGTAACCTTAATAGTACTTAGTTCAGCCCTTACTTAAAACTCCACGCACTGGGAACATCACCTCAGCAAGCCATGCACAAAATATCTGCCTCAGGGAAAGGCAAGCGGAATAAAAGTCTTTCATTTCAGCTATCAACCTTTGTAAGTGTTTTTTTTAGTAGGAGTGCAAAATTGAGCTATCTTTTTTTATGACTGTACACAGAAATAAATTCACTCAGCAATTGTTACATAAGTAAATGGTTCAGATCTTTAATACACTGCTCACAAACATTAGGGGATAATTCATTATGGGATATTTTATTATAAAACTTTTTTTCCACCGGTACCACTGCATGTATGAGCATCTAGAGACATGAACATGTCTTACAGCTCTTTCTAGCTCTGTAAAGTGTAAAATATAACATAAACAACCACTACTTCCTGTTTCACACAATGAGTAAAACAAAAGTGGAGGGTGTAGGTAGAGGTAAAATGCCATTTATAACAGTTTTTTCTCAGTTATTATTATATTATTATAGTTATTATTATAGTTTGGATAGAGAGTTCCGATTAAACGAAAATGCCTTATGTTACAAGACGGGACGTGCTATGTAACATATTCAATGTTTATAAAAACCTTTATTGTGAGATTTACACGTATAGCAAACGTACAAACAAGAACTACTGTTGCTTACGAACCTTATTCATTGAAAAATAAATCTGCAAACATGTTTTTTGAAACGATCTTGGTCCGAATAAGCGGCTCGTCTTATTAACCGGTGGTCCAATTAACCGGATTTACCTGTACTTTAATAGACTGTAATCCAAGGTTCATTCTCTTTTTGTGCAGAGACAGACCCAGGCCGCTCCACCATGGGATTGAACCCGGGACCTTTTTGCACAGAGGCAGCGGTGCTACCCACCGAACCACCGTGCTGCCTATTCTGGCTCTATTTTGTTATTCTTTATTTTAGAAACAATGTATATACAGTAGACTTTGGAGGTAAAAAAAAAGTATTATTGTTCATATCTGGTACAAACATGTCATTTTAAATGAAAATGTGTTTTAATGACTCCAAACTATATGATATTAAGGACAGGCCTTTAATAATATTAAATCTCTGACTGACACAGGACAACCCTTCATTAAAAGGGATTAAAGTCTAGCTTACTAACTATAAGAGCAGCAATGGGAGGCATTTAAAGAGAGACTGTCCTACATTTGATCAGACGTGGGCGTGCAGGATGGATTGATGGCGATTTCTAAGTGGACACAAATACGGGAAAGCTTGTATGCACTGGCCACAGCAGCAGATTAAAGCGCTCAGTAAGGATATTAAAGTCCAGCCTGACATCCTATTGCATGAGGACATGAGCCCATTGGACTGCTGCTGCACTAATACCTGAATCATTAAATAGAATTTATTATATCTAAACCTCTGATGTTGATTATACAGACTGCCATTTGGGTCAGATTAAGTTTTAACAGTCACAAGGTTTCACAAAACTCAGAAAGCACAGCACTAAAACAACACAAAATGACAACACTAGTTACTTTTAGCAGGGTTGCATGGTATACAGTTCAAAAACAATTACATAAATTCATAAAACTGACATACGACCAATTCTGTCTCATTGCATGAATCTTATCCTTTTTACTCTCTGTTTCTATGCTCTTGTACTGGTGAGGGATGCTGTGTTATATCACTCTATTACATTTAAATTCCACTAATGAGAATTACACACCAATCTGGATGATGCAATATATGTAGGAGGTGACAGACAGCACATAACGAGCATGCACCTGCTGAGAAAGAGGTTGTGTAGGAATTTCATTGCACAGAAAAGCAAACACAATAGGATATGTGAGCTTTCTTTTAAAACTATGAAAGTAAGCATAACGAGCCAGGAGATCAAGACCACTCACAGTCTGAATAACAAATAATCTGCTCATGCCAAGGTCTGGGATATGTTAAACAGTAATCAAACAGCCGATCGTCACAGTTGACAGAATTTCCGATTGTCACAAAGTGCAGAAATTTTGCAGTTAGTAACGAGAGGAATGTTCTGTAATACACAGTGCACCCCACCCTGCTAAATACAGGGCTGCTCAATGGAGAATTGGCAGGATTGTCAAAACTGAAACTTGGAGCAATGGAAGAAGGTTGTCTGGTCTGCATCACATGGACAGCCAGGTTCAGTACTGTGCAAAAGTCTTAGGCCACCATTAAAATAACCATTAAAATAGATATTCCATTGTTTTAACAATAGTATAATGACCATATAGAATAATTTCTCTCCTTTTTATTCAAATAGAACCAGAAAATACTGAAAATGGAAAACAAATCATGGAAAAAATGTAAAACATGCAGATAAATACGGTGGCAAGTGTTTAGTGTGATCTGTCCCTTAATGTGAGTGTATGTACCCTACAATGAATTGGTGCCCTGTTTAGGCTTGTCCCCGCCTTGTGCCCTGTGGCGCCAAATGGGCAGCAGCTTTCCTGTGACCCTGACTAGGATAAGACAATGAATGAATGAATGAATGACTTACCAATCAATTAACCCACCGACCTCAGACAACCTTGTGAATTTCAGCAGGCACAATGCTTAATTAGGTGCCATCACTACCTCACCCAGTATGGGAGCAAGTGGGATTTAAGCACTGGCAAAATCCTTAACTGACATGTTTGTTGCTATTATTAAGGCAAGGCAAGTCTAACCATATATTATGGAATAAATCAGAGAGCCAAGTTTTTTTTTTACTTGGGGGCTTAAAGTAGTTCATTTATCTTGATTTCCTGCTTAAATAGATTTTAGGTGTATGTCAGGGTAAGACTGGTAAATGATTTAAACCCACTACGCTTGAATTTTTTTCGGTTAGACTGCTACATGCAAGTCTTTATATCTCCATAAATCCTCCCTTGGGCCTCAGACGGTTTTATGCTAATTGCCATCCATTACCATAATTACACAGGATATATACGGTGGAATAAAACAGTCGATCCGTTTTAATAAATAAAATTTGACTATCACCTTGCTGAAACAGTGAATCAAAATCATGTATATGTTTATTTTCACCTTACATTTCCTCCTAAAAACACTGGTCCCATGTTGATATTCTATTACATCAAGTCCAAAAAACAACTTTCATGAAGAACTTTATAAACTGACAGATGCCTAAACTGGATTTGCCAGGTTGTCGTGATGTGCTGGCCGTCTTGGAAGGCCTGTGCTTCGTAAGCTTGTTGTCAGACCTCTGAGGGTGCTGGCTAATAAGAAGTGATGGCCCTGTCAGAAGCAGCAGCATGTTCAAACCTCTCCCTTCATCTTTGAGTCACTCACCTTTCCACAGTGCAGGGCGAGTGCAGACAAAGTTTGAGGAATCAAACTAATGTGTTATATAACATGGGAGAGTATGAATGAGGTTTTTGTTAAGGGCCTAGACTCATTCATTTGGGTGTGGTCTCATGCTGTCTTTATCTAGCACACATATGTCACATACTGATGACTTTATCTCAGCCCTCTGTGCCTGTGCCCTGATGAGCTGTGTGTGCCTGAGATGATGAAAAGCAGACAGGCCAGCTTCTGCAGGCACACCATTCATTCTGCAACACCTAGCTTTAAGATGCAGGCGCAAACATGAAGCTAATATTTAATTCTCACCACTTATTTATTAAACTACGAAGATATACAAGGTACATTAAATAGGAACATCGCATACTGTAGTGTGGCAGAACAAAAGTGACAATGTGTAATGTAATACAGGTAGATGGAAGTTTATTATCAAATGGATAAAACTACCAGTGAAGGAAATTATTATTTGATCACTGATTTTGAATGTTTGCCCGTTGACAAATAAATGTACAGTCTATAACTTTAACGTCAGGTTTATTTGAACGGTGAGAGATAGGATATTGAAAAGAAAATCCAAAAAATCCCATTATATAAAATATATACATCAATTTGCATTTCATTGACTAAAATAAGTATTTGATCCCCTGCCAACCTTTAAGAGTTCTGGCTCCCACAGACCAGTTAGATATTTCTAATTTCAACTCGTCACCTGCATTACAGACACCTGTCTCAACTTGTCACCTGTATAAAAGACACCTGTCCGTAGAATCAATTAATCAGACTCCAACTTCTCCACCATGGGCAAGAAAAGCTGTCTAAGGAGGTCAGAGACATAACTGTAGATCTGCACAAGGCTGGAATGGCCATAGCAGAAAACTGGGTAAGAAGGAGACAACTGTTGGAAGAAACACAAAATGACCATCAATCGATGGCTCCAAGCAAGATCTCACCTCCTAGGGTAACAATGATCAAGAGAAAGATGAGAGTTTAGCATAGAACTACACGGGAGGAGCTTGTTAATGATCTTACAGCAGCTGAGACCACAGTCGCCAAGAAAACCATTGTGAACACACTACGCTGTAATTGGTTAAAATCCTGAAGCACCTGCGAGGTCCCCCTGCTCAATAAGGTACATGTGCAGGAATATCTGAAGTTTGCAAATGAACACCTGCATGATTTAGGGAGTGCTGAATGCTTGGTAGAAGGTGCTGTGGTCAGATGAGACCAAACTCAACTCAGCATCCAAAAACTTTCCAAAAGCTTGAATGGCTAATTCTTTCAGCCAGAGCTGGTTTCTTTTGGCATTTTGAATGGAGTTATTTACTTCCACTACTATTTAAAAGAAAATTAACCACAATGCAGAAAATGGAATAATAGCTCATAGGTGTTAGGGTTCCTACCTCATGCCCCGGAGTTACCCGCCGTTCTCGCTGATTGCCGTTACAGAGCAATCGGTGAGGTGGTTTATATCCAGTGTTTGATTTGCGACCTGACGACCGACACCTGATGTCCGCGTTACTTAAGTGCGGGTCCTAGCGTTGTTCGTGGCCAGGTTGTTACTCCACCCGCGCACATGCGCACACCCCTACACTCTGGATGTTCGCTTAGTCGTTTATGGTCAGTTGGTAACATCCCGGGGCTTATAGTGCTGACGGATGTGTACGGGGGCAACCCCCGAGGTATCTAGTATTTTAGGGACACATTGAGGGTTTCTGTTCCGTACTCGTGCACTCCTTGCACGCATGAGCTCACGTTCTCTCCGTCCTCGGCTCCTACCGAGTCTCACTCCCGCCGGCTGCACTCTCCCATTGAGACGCGCCCCGGCTCCACTCTCCTGCGACTCACGCTCTGGCGTTTCGTAATTCCTCTGCGCCTCGCGATTTGGAAGATGTGCTCTCCGCAGGTCTGCCCCATTTCGGTGCCTTTCGCGATCGGTGCCTTTCGCGATCAATTCGCGCGTTGCTCCCACTAGGGACGCAACACAGCAGAACGCCTTTTTTTCCTTTTTAATTTTCCAGTTTTCGGGAGCTATTCGCTCAGCCTTTTTTCCCCTTTTAGTTTTTCTAAATTATTTTCCCATTCTTATTATACGTCGTGGGGTTCCTTCATTCCCGCATCCTTGGGTCCCAACACATACAATAGCATAACAATAGCTTATAACTGTATAATTTACCAAAAGTATATTTTAGACCACTGAAGCAAAGGCACACACAAAATTAACTCAATTCATAATTTCTTTGTTTGTTAATTGTTTTTCATTTCTCAGCCATGGCAGAGGAACACTTGCTTTAGTTTTAAATCATTTCATTCATTAAGTGCTAAACAGACTTATTTGTTATGCACAGTTGTACCAATACGACTGACTGGTACAGCTGTGCCACTCTAAATTCTATGTGTGGCCCAGTAGAACATGTAGTCTAGTAATGCCCAGAGAACACAGGAAAAAGAACAGGGGAAAATCTAAATACAAATGCTAAAGACTAGGCAGGACAAGCTAATGAGCTAATATAAACAAACACTAATACCCTAACCACTAACATAAGAGTACAAACTGAATACGATATCCAAACACAAAACTAGGAACTAGAATGCACAAGCACTGTAGAGGAGAAGACAAACAGCTAGCACAAAAGACCAAACAAGATACAAAGAAACAGGGGTATGAATACTCAGTGAAGCTGATTGTGCAACCAGCTGTAAGGGGTCAAAACATAACACAAGCTTCTGCAGGGTGAAGCAGGACAAAAGCAAACAGAGAAAGTACTTACTGGCACAAATGCACCATTAAAAAAAAAAATAGAGATGATATAATATATGCATATTTGAAATACCCCCAGCCTTCACATACCTAACTCCTTCCCATGGGGTTGAGTGGGCCTAATTTTTAAACGGCAACTTCAATGGGATACATTTTGACAACACTTTTTAAATACTTAACCAACCAATACCAACAACGCTTTTTAAACACGTGTTTACATGCACTTGTAAACAAACAGTGGTCTGATACCTGTAGAATATCAGATTTTGTCAGTGTTCTGATTCTGATGAATGAGTTTACGTGTACTTAGCTAATCAAACAATGGGGAAAGCTCCAGGTTTACACGGCCAGCCAGATTTATAGTGTTCGAACTTTATTGATACAATAATGAAATTTTAATTTCCTCAAGTATATACTACGTTTCAGAGTCCCTAAAAGCAATTGAAAAGCCATTTCACTGCATTCCGTGCTGTGTTTAATTCTGGGGTTGCCAGATCCTTCGAGAAATAAAGTCATTTAGAAAAAATCCCCAAAAAAGCCAAATCTTTCAACTTAAGCAGGTCTCTCAACAGTGTTGGTTATGAGATACTGGGCTAAGAAATCTGACTGCTGAGCTAAAATCGATTTAATTTACAGGCCTTAATCCAATCTTGTAAAACGCAGTTTACATGAAGTGCAGAAGTGCATGTATCAGATTATAAAATACATGTATCGGATTATTAAATACATGTATCAGATTACTAAGTGCATGTATCAGATTACTAAGTGCATGTATCAGATTATTAAATGCATGTATCATATTATTAACTACATGTATCAGATTATTAAATGCATGTATCAGATAAAAGCAACTTGATCTTAATAAAAGCCAATTGTACTGGATCTTTCTTTTCTAAAAAGGTTAAAATTTCCTTTAAAGACGTCTCTAAATATTTTATCTCATTTGATCCTTTTGAACAAATTTATGTGAGTAAAGTGGAATTTGAGAAGAATCTCATCCTTTGTTCATCATTCAAAAAAAGGCTTAAAATCCAAGAAAGGTACAAAATCCATTTTTTAAAAAACCCACTGACGCCAAACCACACTCTTCTAACGTATTCTACATTAAGACAACAAAGCAGTCATATAAATCTTGGAAGCTATTGTACTTTAGATTAGCCAAAAGTATGGAATTATTTTGCAGTTAAATGTAATCACACTTAAATGGCACAATTATCATTTTCGGCTTTGCAAATCCATAATGAGCTGTGTTTGCAATAACGTCAAGTTTGACAAGTGCAATGCTCTTGTTCCACACAGTCAGAACTGTTTACAGGGGGTTTCCCAGGGTACAAACAATGTAAATGTTAATGGGTACAACAGTGGTCTTTAATGTCCAATTGTCTTCCTTTGACCTAAAAATGAACAATCCAACAGGTTCAGCTATTGTTGTTTTTATTTTGATTTATTTATTTATTTTTGATTACATATAACTCGGAATCAATGTTTACATATTTCCAGTGTTACTCCTACACTTGCAAATCATGATAACATTGCCAAAGCACAAGCACTACAAAAGGGGTTTTGCTGGGACAACACTGTTGTAAAAGTTTGAAGACCATATACCAATTGCCATTCTTTAGGACCTTTAGTATGTAATATCCGTGAAGAAATTTTTTGTCTCTGGCATAATTACCCGTAAACTCTCGAGTTTTTCCCCCAGCCCTCTACTGCCACCTACAGGTCTTTGCCTAACATTTCCATTTATTACAAAAAAAAGCCACAAGTCGCCACTTAGCCACAGCTAAAGCGCGTCAGATCACACTGGATAAGTTCTTCAAACGT